>JANJGK010003458.1:0-10000 GCA_039081455.1 Macrobrachium rosenbergii
ACTAATCTGAATATAACAAATCCCCTTACCTAGATATATATGGGCGTTCTGGCGTTGTTACTATCCCAGGCGAGACAATTCCCATTTGCTTCCGTTATCTCTTGTAACAAACTTACGAGACGCAATCCTTCAAATTTCTTCCTCATAAGGGTGGTACCTCTCTTGCTTAGGGCAATGGAATTGCGTGAATGCACTGCACGGTAAGATAATCCGAAAAGGAAACGCGTCACAAAGCACTAGGATATCGCTGGAACCAGAACCACACACAAATCGAGATCGGCTATTGGTAAAACCCGACTCTCTGTTTGGAACTGTTACGTACTTATATAATTTCATATTTCTGAAAATACTCAGTAAAAATATGTCAAGAAATATCAAATAGTGTATGTATACTAGCTGGCATTGTACATCTGTGATACGACTATGATGAGTTAAAAAATCTAAGTACATAGATATATATTTACTTTGATGATTTGATATTTTATTTTTAGAGAACGAACGAGCTCTTATTGTAGAAAATGGGTAGTTTTAGTAGGACACGGGGGTAAATTTCTCATTTTCTACGATCCAGAATTGGCAAGTCATACAGACATTGTAAGGCAATTTGTCGCTCAATGTCGCTCACAGGGCGATATCGAGATACATAGATACATATTTACTCTGATAATATATTTTTTTGAGAGAGAGAGCCAGTTTTTATCGTAGATAATGTGTATTTTAGTAGGAAAGTAAAGTATATTTCTCACTTCCAACTAAAAAGTCAAACAGAAATTTTGCGTCAATGTTTCGCTCAATGCTGCTCAAATGCCGGTAAATACGGTGAGCAAAATTGTAAAAAAAAAAAAAAAATGTTGTTACCAATAACATTTCAGGACACATGTTTATTTAGACATAGAGGCTACCAGTCCAAAACTGTAAAAAAAACTTATAATCGATAATTCCTCGAAATTCGGCGGTTAGCGCGTCTCGGAAGCTAAAAGCTTCAGGAATATGAAAATCGGTAAACAATATAAGACGTAAACGAAAAAAGCATAAAATGTATAAGAATGAAAATAATTTTCCTGAAAATATGATAAATGGAAGTGGAAGACGTTGATCCTCCTTCCTTCCTTCCTTCCTTCCTTCCTTCAAAGGACTACGGCAGTGCTGAAGAATTTCATGAGAGCAGATTTGAGGGAACTGATTAGGAAACCGCCTGAAGCAAATTCCAGATGACAGCCCTGAAGAAGGAGGTCCGGCGATGTTCGAAAAATTGACGATTTTTCTTGTCTGACGAACTGAAACTAGATCTTAAAGGTGAGGGAGACAACAAACAGGATAAGAAAGAGGACGGGAGACTGATTTCTTGAAAGGAGCAGGAGGAGTGCGAGAGACGAGGGCAAAGGGTCAGAAAAGGTCATAATTTTCTCAGAGCGCTGATTGACCAATTGAACATTGGCCTTCCATGAAGGATTATTCTGAAGAAAGTATAATGTCATTTCATGCGTTATAAGTGAACGAAATGTCGCCACAAAATGTCATAAAAATAAGAGCCTGTGTGAAAAAATATCTTATTTGGTTATAGCATAGATCAAGCAATTTTTACTCTCGTATACATATTCATATATGCGTAAGCATATATGAATACTACATAATAAACATATTCAAATGGCACAATTTTTAACGCCCCGCCACCGTTCTTGACACCTTTATATATATATATATATATATATATATATATATATATATATATATATATATATATATATATATATATATATATATATATATATATATATATATATATATATATATATATATACATGAAATACAAATGTCCTTGCAGAGACGTGTCAGGGTTTCGAGGGGCCATCAGGGGCAGCGACAAAGTAACAGAAAAGAACCCTGCGGTGGATATTGGGTTGTAATTCCGATAGACTCCTTTGCCTCACCGAAGGTTGTTCTTGAAAGAAAGAAAAGGTAACAAAGGGAACAAATGATTGCATTCCCCTCCTTTTCTCGAAACATGACAAGAAAGCAGAGAACTTGATGGCTGCTTAACATCTTTTATTTTAGTTACAAAAGAGAACGTTACAAAATGGAAAATGACAACCAGAATGCTTTTGTTATCGAGAATGGGAACATTGAGAATTTGAAATCATAGCGAAGGTTATTTCAGTGATGGCTGTTACATTTTACATAGGGAATGGTAGAAACAATCCGTTAACGATTCTCAGAGGGAACTTTTT
Source organism: Macrobrachium rosenbergii (assembly GCA_039081455.1). Lineage (NCBI taxonomy): Eukaryota > Metazoa > Arthropoda > Malacostraca > Decapoda > Palaemonidae > Macrobrachium > Macrobrachium rosenbergii. The sequence goes on from JANJGK010003458.1 coordinate 2,229, forward strand.
GCGGCTCACTGATGATATTCATGATATAAAATATGAAAGATAGCTCTTCACCATTCGGGAGAAAAACGATGGTTCAGTTAGCAACGGTTCCTGAAATACAGAAGATATGACATCACTTCTTGAAGGCAAAACCAGTTCAACTGAAACAACGATAACAGCCTCTATGATGGTCAGTGCAGATTGAAGGTGGCTGGTGAACAGTAAGGACTGGTCAAGTGCTGAAAAGGAATAAGAGGCTGGTCTGCGCCTCTGGAAAAGCACGAAAAAAAAACAAAAGTAAATTTAGATAAGGAAGGCTTCAACAAAATCTTTGATGCAGATGCCGGAAGGCACAGCCTGGAACAGCGTCAGGAAATTGGAGATATTTCGATTTTTCTTGACCAGCCTTCTTACCAGTGAAACTCCCTCAGAGGCCAAGCGCTGTGAGCTATGAGGTTATTCAGCGCTGAAATGGAAATTGAGAGCAAAAGGCTTGAAAGGTGTAACAGGAGGAACAATGTTTGGAGAGAGAGTGGAAAGTAAGATGGAAGAAAGGTACTCTAATATGAACGGAGGTACAGTAAAAAGGTATGAAAGGTGTTGCAGCTATGGGCCGAAGGTATGCTGCAAAGAACTATGGGTAAGGTGCACTAATGGCGTCATCCCTACGGGGGATAAACCATCATGGAAGTTTTTTTTATTTATTCCTGTAGGAATTTCTTTTACTGTTTCTTTTCACTGTTTCCGTTTATGGGCTAAATAAGAGTTTTTATCTCTGTAGTAAGAGCGAATCATTTCCAGTCACAGTGACAGCCGCCCTTCTCTGAAGCAATGAATATTCGAAGCGTCCAACGTTTTCGCAGAATCCTGGATGTTTCTCTAGAAAACTCACAAAGATGATTCGAAGGAGAATCCTTGTGAGTAGTTGTTGACATTTTTCATGATAATGTGAGAGATATGTGGAAAAAACATTATATGAAACTCGACACATTTATTGAGGGAACCTGTTTTACAGATACCCGTGGCCATATAATAAACATTACATAAAAATCATACACAAGAATTTTTTCACGTTAAACAGGGATACAATATTAATAGTTGAAACGTGGCTCTCCAGCCAATTTATATGAACTTGATCAACTCGAGTAGTGATGTGGAAGACGAACTCTGATGAACCATGAGACATTTAATGAGAAAGAGCTTCCGTAGGGATAACAAAACTCTCTTCTCTCTCTCTCTCTCTCTCTCTCTCTCTCTCTCTCTCTCTCTCTCTCTCTCTCTCTCTCTCTCTCTCTCTCTCTCTCTCTCTGTATCTTTTTACCTATTTATCTAACTATCTATCTTAAGAGTGTCATTAAAGTAATTCTTTTAATACATGTACAAGTCTCCTCGCCCGATACTGGATGGTTTCTTCCCAAGAATGCTTCGTCTTCAATTTAATCATTTTGTCGTGACAAATTCCCTAGTGAGAAAATTTGGTTTGCTGTGAATGACTGAAAACATTTGTAAGAATATTTCCGGGATTGTAGGAATGATTGTTGACAGATCCTTCACAGAGCAGTCTATATGAAAATCAAATTTCATTTCGAAACCACGTCTTCTGGAGCAAGCGTATTTATTGCAAAGCAGCAGAGAACTTAATAACTGACATCCTGGAGGACATAACAGGCACCAAGCTTGTCATCCGGAAGCACAATCGCCCTCAGAAGCTTCCCAAAGAAAAGGATTGGATAAACAAGTTGCATAATGTCCTTCAAAGATCGTTTCACAGACCTCTAAACAAATATTACTGACAATGCAAGAAATACAGAATAAAAGCTTCCACTTTCCCCAGATTGTCCAATTAAACTTTTGTTGAGTTAAGCGAGCTAACGCCACTTGATTAGAAGATATATTAGTTCAGAAAATATCGATGATTCACAGAAAAAAAATTGTTGTTGATCACAGAAAGCATTTGAAATTTACAGCGTTTGATCAAAAAGTTTGTTGTCGGAAGGAGATAAATTATTTGTGAGGGACTGGAATGGGATTTACTGATACCGATTCGTTATCAAAGTTCAAAAAGCATAACATATAACTGATTACATGAGGTATAAAAAGCATTGACGAATAAGTGAGAGTATGTGTGTGTGTGCATGTGTTTGTGGAACCGCTGTGAAAATACCTTTCACCATTGTCTTGGCTCCTTCGTGTGATGAAAGTCAGCGCCAGTCGCAGCTGAGAAATGTCAGCAAAGCCACCGGTTTTAAGAAAATGTCAAGTGAAATGACGTCCAAATCTGTAACCCGGATCTCATGAAGGCCTCAGAACTTGTTCCTACCCACTGCCTCCTCGAACACCCTTTCAGCGAATGAAATTACAGATAGTTTTAGTGAAGTGAGTGCAGATTCTTTCCCTTCCAAATATGCAGTTTCATAAAATGGAAGCTTTTCATTAGCGATTATCTTAAGGTTAAATGTTACTTCCGTTCGTAACGGTCGAAAAATATTTATTAGATGCCTAACCAGCTCTTGCTTCATCTTTGATTACGAGAAGAATGGAATGCTCGTCAACATCGACTACATGTACACTCGTTTATGTTCATAAATGATGTCAGTTCAGTAAATTTTAAGGACGAAAGAGATCTTTTTCCATAACTTTATCATTCGAAAGTCCCTTAACATCTGCTGTTGAAGTGCTTTCGAAATTAAAGTTATGAGAAGAATCTCCTGAATCACCCTTAACAGATACTGAACTGACATAATCTATGAACATAAAAGGGTGTGAATGTATAAAAAAATAGATGTTGGCGCACCTTTCATTCGTCTCTCATTCAAGCAAGCCTGCAGCAGGAGCTGGTTCGTCATCTGATAAATATTTTTCTACCTTTTTTACGGAGTAACATTTACGTGAGCGTGATTAGCATTCCTGAGAAATCCTGAAATCTCAAACCCACCCTCAGCGTGTAATCACTATGGCTGCCAGACAGGGCTCAGGGATCTGTGAAGCGTGAATTATGCGGTCATGAAAGCCGTGGTGGTGAAACGACCCAAGGGTCGAGTGAATGATCGCTTCACTCAATCTAGATGACATGAAAATATAAAAATGCTCCGTAAGAGTATTCTATTTATTAAAAAATCCATTGTGAGTGTGTATATATATATATATATATATATATATATATATATATATATATATATATATGAAATTTTGCCATCATTTGTCACGTGTTACCTTTTTTTTATATTCACAGCTACTTAGCCACAAACGTAGCTCAGAAAAGGTGAGAAAGGAGAGCGAGCGCCGGAATTCATTATTTTCCTCCTTTTCCTGTTTCATTTTTATCAGAAGTCGCTTCCTCCTTGGAACGTCGTTACCATTTCACGTAAACTGTTTAGAAAAAGAGTATCCTATTAAGAAAAAGGAAAATGAAGCAAGGTCTGAGAGAATGCAAAATGAGTTTCAAAATATTATCATGGAATTTGTCGTCGAGGTAGTTTCTAAGGTTTGGAGTTTATGATATGCAATTATCATTGCTTGTTATGGAAAAGGCCATTTCTTATGAAAGAGAGATCGTAGGCCTACTTCAGTTAAGTCATCAGAAAAAAGTAAGGAGACGTTTACTAAATACAAAATGTGACGACATTAATTTTTGTAGACGCTTTAAACTGCAATACAAAACACACGTTATGTAGCGCGGTATGTAATATTACACAGCAGCTAATGTCATTTCTGAAGAGTTACATGCGGACGGTGTTCCTGTGGAATGTGTCAAATTTCGAAGTTTTTCCTGGTTTAGGAGTATCTACAATAGAATGATGCCGGGTGAAATGAGAACTCGATGTGAAGGTGAGCGTTAAGCTTTCATCATTGCTCAGGAGTCTGAATAGTCTGATGTCTCTGTTAAAGCCTTAGTTACGGATACATTTATTTGGCGGCATTGTTCTTTGACGATCGCTCAGAACAGAATAGTTTGAATATGAGGTGATTCTCATCCAGTATATGTATTCCCTTTGTACGGTAAGCAATAATAAAAGATTTTATCTCATGCTGTTAGTTATCATCTTTATCAAGAGGCAAACAGATATTTTACCCTTACCTTTGATTCAACTAACATTGTAACAATTAAACTTCTTGTTTTCACACCTGTCAGTTTGCCTTTGGAAGCTTGAGTCTTTGATCTTCATTTTGTTTCCCTGACGTCAGGTTACTTTCTGACGGGAAATTCTTCTGCGGGGGTTAACGTCTGGTTCCATGGCAGTACATCAACAACACTCTGCTCCTATAAAGGCATCATTTTAAGACACCGGAGAGTAATCAAGATATGATGAGATATTTCTTACTTTTATTATCAGGAGAATGTGAAGCGCGTTAATTAATGGCCACATCTAGTGGTATAGTGGAAGTTGAATCATCATAGCCTTTTATAATGAATGCTGCAGAAGTTTAAGCACATCCCTATCTAAAATTTTATTTGCGCTGCCCTCACTAATGAGACGAGTTGTGATTAAATCAGAGGTAGTTTTGAAGGCTTGCGAGGGACCAGCCCATGACAATAAAATAATCAAGTATCAGTATATTATAGGTTGCTGTCCGATGCACATCGATGTCAACCTCTGGAGAATCCACCAGCTTTGGGTAAAATTCTGTCTTTTCTTCAAGTTTCACAACCCCCCACTTATTTCCCCATTAACAGAGCAATGGAAGCGACTCTATAATCTGTAAGCTCTCCTGCAACATAGAGAAAAATCGCCACTGATATTTTTGTCAAGTATAAATGACCACGAGCGAAAGCTCTTATCCGTCAAGGCTGGCATGGAACTTAGTATCCACTAGCAATGGAGGTTGTTGCTTGTCCTGGTTAAAAGTCAGGCTTATCTCCTCAACGGTCTACCATCGATATCAACGTGGCTGTATGTCTGTATAAAAACATTTATTGCAGGCAACGCTTAATAGCTTCAATTTAACATCTCCCACAGAGTGCCTTTTATTTCATATTAAAGACCAAAAAATATCACACTTGTTTTTTCTCCTTTAGTTTCACAAATAACACGAAGAGGAATCCGCTCTGGAGGGAAGTGCCTCAGAGCTCGTGTTTTCCAGCGAAATGTCGCACGTTTTACCAACTTTTACCTCCCAGGTCTCGCCTCCATTTTGACAGTATTCTTTGTTTCTTATTCTTCATGATGTTTGTTAGTAAATTAGTTAAATAATTTCATTTATCACTAAAGATTTTGTTTTGTCTGTTTCTCTGGTGGTGGATGAGGGGATGGGGAATGCGTTCGTGAATCTACCGATAACCCTATTTTAGTTCACATTTCCTTTATCAGTAATTTTATATAAATAGAGTTCTTAATTTTTCTGTTCCTGCAAAACATTTCTTGATATCTGCTGACGCCTTCCTCAGGACAGGTTGATTCTACTTTTTTCATTTTTTAGAGTTAAAGATAAGTTCTTATAATCGTCTTGTATATTTTGAAATGACATCATTAATCCCGACTATTCGCTTCGTAGTTTATGGGTCCGCACTGGACTTGAATTTGGACATTGTTATTTAGTTTCCTTTCCATTGTTGAATGGAGAAAATTATGGGTAAAATGATTTCCGTAAGGATAAGAAACGCCCCTTTGTGATGACATTGTGATCTGTATTAATTTTGTGTAATTTATTCATGTATGTTTATCCCAAAATATTTAATTCGCTCCATCTCTCAACTCTAACCATGCTGATATCTATCTAATCGACATTAATTTGATAGTAAACAAACAACAGTCATCTAACAGTCACTTGTAAAGCTCACATTCATGAAGCTATGAAGACTCATTTAATCCTGGCAGACAGACCCCTTTCGAGTGAAACGAAACGAGGAGGTCACAGTAACAAAATGGAATTTCCGCACTGGCAGAATTCATCGCACACTTACAGTACACGCAGAAAAACACATCTCGAGAGAAAATGGAAGTGGTCCCTCTGTAGTGGATTTTAACCAATTTAGGACACTGGTGGCTTTCCTGGGATGGATTAATTGAAGATATTTTGCAGATGACTTCTTCTATATTAATTGATTGATTGATTTAATATCATCTTTTAGCATTGTACAAAGGTAGCCTTTGATACCTCAAGTAAACGAAGCTTCTTAATTGGGAAGGTCATGAATTTACTTTCCTAAATGTATTGAGAAAGAAATTTTATGCAAAATCAACAAGAAAATCTACAAAATGAAGGAAATTCCGAGACCTTGCTCTGAGTCTCGTAGATGAAAAAGAGCTGGTTACTGAAGAAGCTAATTAAGATTAGAAAAGGCCTTGATGGTCTGGGGACTTCAGCCTCTTCAGTGGTGACGAAGGGAACGGAGGAGGACCTTTCTCAGGGTTTTACTCTAAATTGAGGGATTTTGGTGAATGAGAAAAAGTTTGGGGGGCTAAGTGTGAGACTCGTACAAATAGTTGGAATAACAACATTCTGAAGACTTTCAATTCCAACTTGAACTCCAGCTGCTTTGAATATGCATTTGTTTGTGTATTTCCTTTAAATGCACATAGTAGCTATTTCCCTCTATCTCCCATTCAGATGGAAATAGGAAAAGTTACAGGACCGAAACAATATGTCGCATTCACTGATAAAATTGATCGTAAACAGCAAGAGGGGAAAAAATCTACGAATAGTTGATGTCGGAAAAGTTATTCTTTTAATCAACAAACAAACATGAGAAAATGGAAACTTTCTTTTTTGTCTTAGAAAAGGATTGCTAAAGGTCGAAGATTTCTTCTTAGGAATAGACATTCGGTAAGATTCAATTCGAAAGCTTATTGCGGGTAAGTTTTCCAGTATTAATTGATTGACTGAAATAGCACCATTAACTGATGCCGTGTGGAAACCGAACTTGACACATACAAAAAACTACAATTTATTTGCTGTAAAGGTGATGAATTGGCACTCAGCAATCACATAATTTCGTGAGCTGGGTAGTTTCACTGCTATTTTTGTATAGTGCCCGATATTCCTGAATATTTTATGAACTGGACTAAGGTACCCAGTTCATTGATGAGATCAACAGGTGCAAAGTAGATGTTTCCAAAAAGATCCGCCGTTGTTTCCCCCCATATGGATCGATCTTGTGCCTCTCACTGGTCCTGTCAAGTCTTTGACCCTTGCCTTGCGGGGCTCAGGTTTAAGTATCTTTGACAGAAGGTGATAATTCCAGAGAAGAATAAATAACAAATTCTCTGACCTAAAGCTAATTGTTTCCTGTCTTTCAGGATCCTCAGCGATTACACCAATAAATACAAAGAGTCCTGATCATTGATATAATACCAATTTCTTATTCAATGGTTCTATCACGGTGTAAACATTGAGAGGCTATCAACGGAATTACGAGGCAAAGGAGGGAGAATAATGGAATCAGGGAAGGACACTTAAGTGAAGTGAATCACGAGAAAAGGTTGAGAACGTCAGAGGAAAAAAGTAGAAAAAGAAGTAATGAAATTCTATTGATGTTTACTTTACCTACTTTATTTTGTTGCTCAAAGGAAGAAGCTTTCATTCTGCAGTGTATGAGAACATGAAAACTAATCAATGACCACTTAATCTAAAACAGATCAATCTCTGGCAGAAGCAAACGCCGACCAGTGTTCCAGCAAAAGAGGGACAAATGATCTAAAACAGATTGCGTTGATTTAGAATTTGGATTTTGCGTTGATGTTGCGTAGTCTACAGTAGAAGCAAAAGTGTGCTTCACTTTCCGCTTCCTTTTAATTGACTTCCTTTGGATCGTGGGGTGATTTCGCACTAAAAGCAGCAACACGGAAGTTATC
>JANJGK010003458.1:12500-25000 GCA_039081455.1 Macrobrachium rosenbergii
TTGAATATTTAGAGATATCGATCCTTTAACCCTGAATATTCAGTATAAACATATCGAAAAGTCCTGGTCTTTCAAAATTCACGAAAGGGAGCTTCGCTTAGAAGTAGATGCCCGTTTCTCAGGCTTTCTTATATGAATAAATCATTGCATCAGTGGTAGCCATTTCATGAACTGGCTACCACAAATACAATGATTTATTCATATAAAGAAGCCTGAGAAATCGGCATCTATTTCTAAGCAAAGTTTCCCTTCAGCAATTTTAAAGGACCGGAATCGGGAGATTATTGCATGGGTGTAAATTTTGACCTAATCTCTCCAGTGTGATCATGTTTAGATAAACGAGGTATTTTAGTTCAATTTACCATGAGAGGGCATTGCTATTTATGATTAAACTAATTATTCTCAAACGATGTTCATAGCTTAACTGAAATTTCTCGTTTCTATAATATTAAAGGATACTAACGATCTTTGTCATCAAAACATGACATTTCAGTCACTCATCACAGCTATCATTAAAACTGCCGGAAACATAAGCAGAGACTAAAATCTTTAAGTGTCTATTTCCCCATCTATCTCCCCATTACTCTCCGTTGGGTACTGGGAAACGTTTCCCTACAGAAACACCTTTGCAAAAGGGTTCATTGTTATTAATTTCGCCATTGGTCAAACGTGTCAAGTTATTCAGTCATTAACCTTCATACACATTTTTTAAATGTAATCTAAGACCTGTAGGCACCCCCTCCCTGCCAGAAGCCGTGTATGCTTTTTTAAAACAATCCAAGGGGATCAGGGAAAGGCACCATCCATTTGCATTTTATTACAATAGGCCGACGTTTCACAACTCATCGTAGTTGCATTTTCGAGGCTAGAAACAGCGAACATGGCGATCAGTAATACAACAATATTAGAATTACAATAAAGCATTCAGAATAAAATTAATAAAAACTTCACTAAGAGAACAAGGAAAACATCGACTCTCATTCTGAAAGTTTATGGGAACTGCGGTGAGCAGCAATTGCAACGCATGATTATTGCTGCGAAGGTCAATGAATATATAATCTGAGTTAATCATACAACAATATTGAAATAAAATATTCATATAAAATTATTACACCTAGAATTTTGTTGATTGGTTATGCTGCAAATGGAAAAAATACTCGATAGGAAGTTTTGGTGACCAGCAACTGGGTGGCAGATATTCGTATTCATTCAGCGATTAAGAAGATAACAGCTTGGCTGGCATGCTAACTAACCCATGAATAATGTATTTTATATCTCCTGCAAACTCAGATTAGGTTTGTTTCGTGATGGAGGTATGCATTCATACTTATACCCGAGAATTAGACCCTTGAGTTAAATTTGCAATCTCATATTTGCACTGCCAAGAACATCCGCACCTCATTAATACAAACGCAGGCGTCTAACTCACGGCATCGTTCTGGACCGCATTAAATGCAAATGGTAGCGGTTATTAGTCTGAATCATAAGAAAATACAGAAATGTCGCTTTCATTTAATTCACCAAGGGCCGAAGTTAGTCCGTCTGTATATAAATATCAATCATTTCTTAGACAACCTTTATTTCTTCCTTTGACTAAGTGTTGCAAATCATTTCGTGTTTCTTAACACAACCCCGTTTTACCGGTCTTCATGGATGAAATGACTGAAAACAGAGGCACATTTGTCCTTTACTTTGGAGGATGGCCTTCTGCTTCCCGTTGGAGATTTCGAAAACTTATTCTTCAGGGTGAATAAAATCCCCAGTTTGAGTGCCGGTCATATTTCGTACTTTCTCGGTGAGAGAGGTAGCTTGAAATCTCTCTCTCTCTCTCTCTCTCTCTCTCTCTCTCTCTCTCTCTCTCTCTCTCTCTCTCTCTCTCCTTTCGCATCTAATATTAGCTAAAATGAACTGAAAACGGTCACCGCACGGTAGCTGAAAATAGTTCTGATTTCCAAAGCTTCCTGATATGTATGCTGGGTGTTAATAACTAACTATAACCACATCTTTCCGGTTTATAGGAGAATTTGCGTATTTCATGGAAATTCGTGAGTTCCTCAGGCGTTGGCATCTCATTTCAAGAAAATCTCCAAACGAATTTTTAGCAACTAACTACCGTTTCGGTTACGATGAAATACATTCAGAGAATTGCACGGGAAATCACAAAACAAAATCCATTACTTTATCATCCTGAAGTCGATATAAAAACCTGTTCCCGTTTATTTAAAAACTTTTTTTCTTCAAGAAAGAAAAATCTCCCGGTCGCTGTATAAACGTCTGCGAATTTTCTCCGCAAATATTTTTGGAGAAGAAGAGAGAGCAGCTTCAAGTAATACGACCCCAACGCTTCCCCGATATTAAAAATACCCTGCAAATAACGTTGATTGTAATTGTGTAAGTGTACCCAGGCGCTTTCATTTCCTCTCTTTCTTGAATGATACGGAGGCGGCTTTAAATGAATGCGTCTATTTTCATATGCGTGATTATTTTCACCCTGGACATTTAAAGCAGAAAAACCTGTCCTAAAAGTATGCTGGAATTATGGTTTGCCAGTAAAAGTGGTCAAGTGTTCAAGAGAATGAGCTCTCTGAAGTGGACCTCTGGACTCAACCGGCCAACAGAGATTTTCTAGTCGTTGGGTTGAGTACCAAGAGCTGAAGTATGTATGTAATATTCGTTTAGAAAAGTATTATTATTATTATTATTATTATTATTATTATTATTATTATTATTATTATTATTATTATTATTATTATTATTATTATTGTTGTTGTTGTTGTTGTTGTTGTAGGAATTAAGTCATTTCAAAATTCGAGGTTGAGGAGTGTTTGTAAGAATGACAAGTGATTGTGTTCCAGGTCTTAACAAATTCACCTCAGACCCTCCTATTTAATCGTCTTTTTATTCTGCAGACGTTTGGACGCGATACTGCTTCATGCGTTGTCTTTATTACTGTCATTATTGTTGGCGATTTGTCGCTACTGTAGTTAAAATGATGTCAGCCGCTAATGCCAGATATTAAAGACGACGGAAAATCTAGACAGAGAGTGACAGTGTTTGCATTACGCTACATGCCAACTCACTCTCTCTCTCTCTCTCTCTCTCTCTCTCTCTCTCTCTCTCTCTCTCTCTCTCTCTCTCTATTCATGAACACTCGAATTCAAGATAAACCAAGAGACGATCTGAGAATTTATCCACATAATGCTTCTGTCTTTAGATGATAACAACTGAAAAAAAAAAATCCGGATAGAAAACATAGAGGAATTAAATAAACAGTCAAATATCGCCTGAGCCACAAGCGGGGAATGCGGATCTAAGTTCCCGCGTATAGAACGTGTCTAGGTTTGGCAATCGGATGGAAAGATTGTATGTAATAGCAATAACAGCCTTGCAGAGGCACTGCAGCACAGTCCTGGCCAAATAACCTGATTTTAGGAGACGCAATAAGAGCAGGAGGAAAGTAAATAGAGAAACCAGATACGCCTAAATTGATCCTTAAGGAAAGAAATTTTTGTTCTTGAGAGAGATGTTCTTGAAGGAGAGGCGTCGTTAGAGAAGAGTGTCTCTTAGTTTCCTGTAAAGAAAGCTATTGTGCCGGCTTTGTCTGTCCGTCCGCACTTTTTTCTATCCGCCCTCAGATCTTAAAAACTACTGAGGCTAGAGGGCTGCAAACTGGTATGTTGATCATCCACCCTCCAATCATCAAACATACCTAATTACAGCCCTCTAGCCTCAGTTGTTTTTATGTTATTTAAGGTTAAAGTTAGCCATGATCGTGCTTCTGGCAACGCAACAACACAGGCCACCACAGTAGGCTGAGAGTTTCATGGGCCACGGCTCATACAGCATTACGAGTATACCGAGACCACCGAAAGATAGATCTATTTTCGTTGGCCTTGATTATAAGCTGTACAGAAAACTCGATTGCGCCGAAGAAACTTCGGTTCATTTTTTACTTGTTTCTTTTCCTTCTCGTTCATTAACGAAAAACAAAATGAAGGTAATGAAGATCATTTTCATGAAAAATTTGGTGAACACGATTTTTTCATACCAACTATGACTCATGTACACAGTGCCACCATTTTTCTGTTTTTAAAAACAACATCCTGTGAAGCTTATTGTGAGTTCCCTCTTGTAACAGAGCCTCTTCCCCGATTGGGTCTTTGTGGTGAGCTGCCTCTTGTAGACAGAAAGAGCACCACAGAATGTGGGAGTGATGTATCAGAGTACAACTGCGCCGATTGTTGCCGGATTTGTAATTATCATAAACTATAACGGTATCTTAGGTTTGCGATACTTCCACTGTTTCAGAGTATTAGGATGTCCTCATACACACACACACACACACACACACACACACACATATATATATATTGTTATGAACCACTTTTGGTTCAGCAGGTTCTTAAATACAAACAAAGTTACGGGACTGGAATGACTGGCAGAAATTGAGGCAGACAAAGGAGGAAGGAGCTGAACGAAACGAAAAAAAATGACCTTAAACTAATTTATTACAATAATTTACATTATGTACAAAAATGAGTCAGTTACCACAAATTAATTAGTTTCTCAAAATAATGCAACAGCAAATTAAAACATTCACTATCAAAATTAAACAGTTACTTCAAAATGAGTCAGCTTCAAAACTAAATAGATATATCATAAATGAGGCAGCAGCAAAATTTAAGTTACATCACAAATGAGGCAGTAACAAAATCAGATAATTATATCATAAATAAGGCAGCAGCAAAATTAAATGGTTACATCATGACGTCAAATCCACCGGGAAGGAGGACTTCCAACTCCTGTCGTAACCAACAGGTAAGGAATACCTGACTGCTTGCTGACCGATACTGACTTCTTACTGGTTATGGGCTGACTGTCATCTCTTGCCCAACACTCCACAGACGTCACCTCCCCTACCAACATGGCCAAAACAAACCAGGAGAGACAACCAAAAGGAAGGAAAACATCGAACTACGACAGTTCCTTTCAAACAACCACCTTAACCTTACAATATATATATATATATATATATATATATATATATATATATATATATATATATATATATATATATATATATATATATATATATGATCCTTGTAAATCAAGGTTTTCTCTGTGAGGTTTTCTAACAGATGTATTCCATCTCACAGCCTAAAAATTTGGTATAAGAAATGTTTTGAAATAAACACTGACATCATTCGGATAGCTTAAATGAATATTGTCATGACTCATTGAGAGGATACCTGATTAAAAATTTCCAGTAAATGTTGCAAAAGGTAATGTACTGATCATAGACTGAATTTAATGGGCTGAATCATTAATGAAAATATATTATTTGAAATCTGTTCGTAGATCTGTAGCATTAGTGAGCAAATTTCACTTGAACTTACGAAAGAAGGAAAAAAAAAAAAAATTTGCGCATAAACCCCATCAGGCTGTTAAGAGTACAGACTGCTGACCTCATCACACACACCACCAGAATCCACTCTGAGCTATTTTTGAAACTCAGTTTAGTGAGATGCTTGCTTTGGGTGATGCTCTTAATAGTGGTGAATTTGTTTAATTAGCTTCCTTTTGCTTATCTCAGATGGGTTGCCAGGAGCAAGAGAAGGAAATATTTTTATGTAAGAACTACATACAGCAATCAGAATGGTAAAAGGTGGAAGGAAATAATCGTAGGTGCAGATACGTATGGTAGAGTTGGAAAGAGTAGAAATGGATGTGAGGAGGCTCATGGAGAGTTATGATTTGTAATAAGCAATGAATTTGGAGTGTACAGTATGTGCTAGATGTGGAACAGTTTCGAGCTGCTTCATGAAACCTGGTTTCTGAAGGCAGTCGTCATTTTCTAACATATGAGCGTGGTGGAATGCAGAGCCAGATAGATGGCAGTATAGTTAGGAGGGAAGACAGAAGCAGCGCAATAAACTGTGAGGTAATTCTTGGTGTGACACGTGTGGTCCAACATAGGTTGCAAGCAGTGGATATCAAGATGAGAAGAAAACCAAAGATAAAACATAACCGGATTCTGTTCTTATATTTGTATCTTGGTGCAGACATGTAATCTTGTCCTTTGGATTGTTTAAAGATACGGGAGCCTTTTATATAATACAGTTATGGGGGACCACAATATGAAAGAGGGTATTTGGGTGAGGGAAGATACAAAAGTGTAACACAAGGATGCACTCTAGTCTAATATCACTGTGATGGCCTACTTCTGCAAGTCTTGATTCTGATGACGGTATGGTTCATTGAATATTTTTGATGCGACACCATCCACTGGGTAGTAAGCACCTGGTACCGTAGGTTATAGTAGTGGGAAGGTCCTAGGAGAGATGCCCCGGCCAGGTAAGGATTCGACGCCCTAAGTTAAGTTAGGTCACAACATTCATTTATCTTAATTTATAGTGCTCTAGGTTAGGTTGGGTGGGGGTTCCAGGTGGGTCGAACCCCCGAGGTAGGTAAGGACCTGTGCCCCAGCTTAGATGAAGTTTTAAACTCATATCCTTGTATTTCACGCGTTTTGGGTGTCCCCATTCAGGAACCCCGGTTCCCATTGAGATCCCCATAATTGTAAGATATGAAGGGATTCCAGTATATTTACGATTATTTATTTGGTGCCGAAAGGAATGCCAGGAACGTTCATAGCACACAATGGAATATCGGAGAATCATATTGTCAACTCTAGAAGAACGCGATTATAGTTTTTAAAAAATCACTGAAGTCTCTAACGTTGTTTAGCAAATAATAAAATATATTATAATTACAGCATTTACATAAAAAGACACCACGTTCGTCTTCAAAAGATACCAATAAATGTGCATTTTACTGTTTCCCCCCTTTCTCTTGTAATTAATGAAGAACTTTCTGATGGCGACATTACCAATAAATATGATGCAAAATGCAAACACATTTCTAGGTGTGTATGAAAATGTGTATGAACATGTGCACAGATGTATCTCTGTGTGCAAAACTATTTGATGTGGTAATCATTCCTGCATTCCCTTCTCGAACTCTCATGAAGGACCCTTCCTGAACCGAACAGGTATTGAATGACAAGAGGGGAAGCGTCATTGCTATTCCCTGAACCCAACTAAAATTATTCACTACATTCCAAACAAAATGTTAAATGCAGGTCTTATCTCTTTTCATTACACCAGTCGTTATTTTCTGTACACGAATTCAGGGAGCTATAAAAAGAGCTACACTTATTTTCACAGCAATAGTAAAAGGAAAAAGGAACTCGTTAAAGACTGGCATAAAGAATCTTTCATAACTTTCTGCACATGAAAAAGTAGAGTCCCTTTCCGTTGCTCTAACTGAGAATAATGAAACTCTGCCAACATTGGGCTTTTTAACTGAAACTGCTCAAGTTTTCTCCCATTTCCCATAAGTTTGATCCTTCTGTTATTATCAGTCATAAAAGGCAAATTGCAAGAACAGAGGTTGGCTGCAGTTCGCCATAATAAAAAGCAACTATAGATTTTCGTGCTGAAAGAAATCTTTGTTTCTCAGTATTGCATTGGTCTAGATATTCGAATCCTTTGGTTATGGAATTACTGCACTGTTTATCTCTTATAATAGCACCTGTCAGTGTGTTCCTTTTGCTATTATCTGATGGTGATATCATATGATGATTTGGTTGCAGTCACCTTTAAAGTGAAAACAATTCTTCTTCACACACACACACACACAAACTCAAAATATAAAGTTTCCCATATAAGAAAGGACAAATACCAGTTACAGTATTTTAGACTATCTTTTATCCAGTGCTTTTTCATAAAACTAGCTGATAAAACTTGAAAAACTGATACATGTCTGAATTATTTTGATGTCCATAATTATGCTTTTACACATAAATTACAAAAATTATTATAACTAATACTCATATCACCGACCTTACATGCAAGGTAAGCATCCAGAAAGTCATTTATCTCTGTGTGTGAAACAATTGACATCATAGCTCAACAATTCAGGAAGGAAAACATAAAAAAATGAGTAGAGGAAATGAAAGAACAAGTTAAAAAAGAGAAAGAAGAGATTTTCAGTTGTTCCTTCATCAACAGGCCCGGATCCGCACCCGGCGAAAGTGACGTCGCGCATAAGGCCTCTCTTGGACATGTCCATCAAAGCTTGGGCTGTAACAGCTTCCAGAGATGTTGCGGGTATATTTTAAGATAACTCTTTTGCCATGGCAGAAGACGTCTTTGCCCAAATTTAGGTCGATTTCATTTTAAGGCAGCTGACTGACAACGGTAGAGCACTTGGGTTGGGCGGTCACGGCCTCTCGATCTTTGAGCCCAAAAAATTACTCTAGATGTTTCTAGCTAAATAAAAATAATCAACAGGCAGTATTGTTATAAAAATAAAAAATAAACAGGCATTATTAACATGAAAATTAAAAATTCCGTTTCCGATTCAACAAGTACTACCAGAATAACATACAGAGCTTCAATATCATCTCATCTTTATTTGATACCATTTTAATCATGATGCTGCAACAACAAGTTAATTTCCATTGCATAGCGGCCTATCCCATTTCTGCGCTCTATCAGATGTGGAGAAAGGCGTAGGCCTCAATGGAACCAGGGAAAGAAATACGCAACAAGAGTTCTTTGGCATTTCCAGGACAAAAAGCTTCTTATTCATTTCCATTTCGATTCATTATCAGTTTGGAATGCAATGCTTGGTCTTCGTTTGCTCAGATTCGTTTTGGTTTTTGTACAGTTACTCTTTATTGAATCTGCTCACTTGAGAATCTGCTTCCCCTAACAATAATATTAAATTAGGGCCTTATGTCAAGAGTTATGAAAGTTTATCTAATCAACTGAAGTGACGGGAATCCTTCCATTGAAGAAGACCAACGGAGGGTAATAACAGGTCAGAGCAGCCGCAGAGTTTTTCCGCCTTCCTCCTGCCACACATGTTGTTTGTCTTTCATTGCTTCTTCTCCGTCGGACCTTCAAGACTTCCTTTCCGAGAACTTTTAGCCAATGTTGGTCATTCATAAGAGGTTCTTAGAAGAGGACAAGTAATTACAGAAATAAGATGTTGGTATCACATTAAGATGAGATACTGAAAAATAATCATGAAATGGGTTGTTAGAATATACTGCCCAATTATTTGCCTCCGAACTATACCAGAGAAATAAAGCGCAGCATCTGAGGTGGGGCTCGCCCTGGTTTTCTGTTAAAGGTGTTTCTTCATTTTATAATTTTACTGAAAATTTTATATCTATTGAAAAAAAATGTAGCTGTGAAAGTGAGAACTACCAGCAGTCAAACATCATATGGAATGTTTTGTGTGCTTTAAATTATAATCCTTTCCATCTTTACATATATATATATATATATATATATATATATATATATATATATATATATATATATATATATATATATATATATATATATATATATATACACATTTTTTGTTGTTGCTTAATATCGCAGTAGTATGTGATGTAAGGAAATTGTGGCAATAATGAAAAAACAAAAATTCCGTAAAACAATGACTAAACTTATGCCTTCTAAGATACATATTAGCTGATAAATACTTTCTGCATTTTTTATTTGTATATAAAAAAAAGGCTTTAGTAATCATTTTGAGAACTGCTAGCGTTATTTTTTTCTCCAAAAGAAGGTTTCTATTATTTCCAAAATACTTTTTTCTGGCAGTGTTGACTTGCAGTATTTGAACAGATCAAACATACACTATCAGGGCATGAAATAAAACGAAAAATGCCCGCATATTGGATGCCAACAAGTCACTACGGAAAAGCCGATAATATTGGAAAAGGCCTCAATGTAAACTCGCAAGTTTTTATCGGCAGGAAATAAAATTATCTCTGAAAAAACAGAGAATAATGAAATCAAAAGAAACAGAATCCTGCTTCTGTTCTCTCTGCTCTGTTTTTTACCGGTTGCAGTCTGTTCTGCTCAAGGTTAATTAATTAACACTTGAATGACCATTGACGGTTATAATTTCTATGCTCATTTGTAGCAACGATAGCAATAACAATAATGGTAAGTGTTTTATGATTATGACTTATGTTTATGGTCAGTGAAGATGGTGGCCCTGGAAATCTCTCAAGCAACGTTTGGGTCCTTTTTGTCTTCAAAGATCGTAGGCATCAAAATCTCTGCTGAGCCTTTATCGAAAGAACCACCGAGAGAAATGTTCCCAAGGGAACAAATGCCTTAATGAGAAGACTCCCGTAAGATGATTTGGTGAAATCCTCTGAAACAACATCATCCTGAGGTACCTGAAGTGACATTTCACTTATCTTTTTTCAAGTAACCTTTGCGACTTCAAATATCGAATCATTCAAAGTCATTTAAAGAAACATTGGAAGGTCTGACGTACATTTCAAGCATGTTTATTCTTTGGTTTCTTGCCTCTTTGCCTTTAAGCGCCGGAGAATTTCAAATGAACTCAAAGGAGCGGTAGATGTGAAGCTTCTCAGTTCATCTCTAAAGAATCCTGCGGGACGTATCCTTTTATCACCTTCCATTAGCCCTTCTCTAAATAGACCAGCCTTTGATCTTCGCCCTTTGTCCCTTTTGTGTGGTAATGAGACAACGGTCAGCTCCCCAGTGCCCGACGCTTGAAAAGGAAAAAGGCCACTGGGTAATTACAATAACGAGGTGATTTAGGCAATTATTACTAACAGCTTTTCCACGGTCTTCGAAGCTAATCGAAAATAAAACCTTTATGTTTTATTTCCATAAAACATGATGTTCCGATATGCATATTACAAGAACAGTTATCAGTTAAAAAGTTTAGGAAATTTATAACCAGTGCGCCTTCTGTTGTTACGTCGTTATTCTTTTTAGGAGACTAAAATCATCGAGTTTCTGTCACACATCTAAGAAGGCCCCGATATCTTATATGCTTAGAATATAAATGAAAATATTTCCTGAAAATGTGTTCACAAGCATTGCAATAACATCCCCTCCATTCGCCCCAATCTCTGCTTTCCAATTTGTATTATTAGCTCTCATGCCAAAAGCCTCTGTTTTGACACTCTCTGTCAGCATGCTACCCCCTCTCTGTCAAAATCCCCGATCAAACCAATGTAACATTTCTATAGCTATTTGTTTAGATATTGACATAGGTGGCAGGTGGTATGTGATATTTCAGCAAAGATACTTTTAGTCATTTCTCTTTGGTCCCTTGGACAGAGCTGCGCGTGCCGCCTCTACATCCGGCCTTCCTCTTCGTTTATAACTTATGCAACTTTCTTGAAAAATCAAAATGTTTAAAAAATGAGAACTGCTTTACTTGCAACTCTCAAAACTACGCCTAAGTAGTCATCCCACTGATAGAAGCTAAGACAAGTTTTGCTCGAAAAAGAAAGTTAGTGTGAGTGATATGGGAAGAAAATGGCGCACTGAAGGTGCCACAAACGGAAATCCTTATTAGCAGCTTCCCATTTTTTATATTTTATTATTTATTCGTCACGTGAATGCAGGTAATGCATCTTCTCATTCAAGGGCAGACACTTGGGATAATTTTAGATCGATTATTGAGACGCTTAATTTTGTAACTTTTTTTTTTTTTTACTTGAAAGTGAACATATATTTATCTGAAACAATAACTTTGAAGACTGAAGTCGTTATTTCGTTGACTCCAGTATAGTTATGAAAATAATTTGTTACAATTATTATTATTATTATTTTTATTATTATTATTATTATTATTATTATTATTATTATTATTATTATTATTATTATTATTATTCTGTTAAAAAGAATAGTAACATCAGTGGAATTTGTTTCATTTAAAGTCGTTTCAGTTCTCCTCACTGTTCTCTTTTCTTTAGGGCTGACATCAGCTAAGAGCTGCCCGCTGTCCATAATCTGCTTGAAGTCTGGAATCGCAAGAAAATTCAGTGACATCACTCCCTAAGCTTAAGACTATATTGAAGAGTATTTTTAATTCATATTTATTTAAAGAAACCTCACATCCCATCAACATTGTTACAAATATAAAGTTTCTTTAGTTAATGCCCACACTATTTTATATATCCGTATCCATTCTTAACAAATACTAAAAATATATACTAATATATGAACGACTTACATTCTCACTGGACACCATTCCTTGCTCAGTGTTTTCTCACGGACAAGCTGTCCCTTCTTCAGAACAAACTCCAAAACTACCTCTTCTTATTGCCTCCTAAATCCCTAGGGACAGCGACTACCAAGTCTCCACAGGGTGTCCGTGCCAGATCTTGCACCCTATATTGGGGTGGGTATGCTCCTGAAACATATCGTGTGCCTTCAGACTTGAGATTGTCTTTTCCTTGCCCGGTTCACAGCACTCAGATATGACCGTGAATCTGCAGGTTTTCTCTCTCTCGTGGTTACTTTTCCTGTTCGTCAAGGTTACGTGGTTCCTTTCGTCCTATATATATATATATATATATATATATATATATATATATATATATATATATATATATATATATATATATATATAAATACACACAT
>JANJGK010003458.1:30000-72500 GCA_039081455.1 Macrobrachium rosenbergii
GAGATCGAGTTTCATAGGGGGTCGTGATTACGTGTGAAATACGGGGAATCTTTTTTTTTTCGTCTCTATTCGAGTACTGGGAGTGGGGAGTTGTGAAATAGATCTGGATGATCTCTAGAGCAATTTTGGGGTTAACAAAATACCCAAATAGGTGTGAATAGTGGCGATTGTGAGTTAATTACGCAAAATGATGATTTAACAAAAATCACGCTTCGTCTTCGAGTGGGTGACGTCACAGGTTAGCAAGTCGAGAGATAGGTGCTCCGTTTTCTGTTCAAATTGGTAAGTACCCCATTATCGTAAGTTGCGCAGAACTCCGTTTTCTGTTCTTCTTTTAGAGGGGGTAACTTTTACCTTTCTCTAGTGTTCTTTTTGGTTTCTTTTTTTTTTATGTTGTTACGCTCAGGGCGTGTGATTACTCACAAAATGCCGGACGATGCAGCAAGCACATCCCAATCAGTTGTGGTGCATAAAGTGACGAGCGTTAGCGCGGGAATTAGTAATTTTAAAGGGTTAGTTGACGGGAAGCCAACCCAAAATATAGAAACTTTCATTGAGTCAGTGAACAATTACCTGAATTCTAAGAAAATTACGAATGGCGCTGAAGCTTTAACAGAGGCTAAATCATTTCTGGATTTAGATAAAGGAGATATTGGGAAACGGGCATGCAGTTTCGGGTTCAGAAGGTGTAAAACTTGGAATGAACTGCAGAAATTTCTACGAGCTACTTATGGCGCAGTTCAACGTGAATGTGCAGTTCGGAATTTGCGAGAGTTTCTCAAAATAAAGGCAATGATTCACTAGTCACATACAGTGCGAATTTATTTGATGCAGTAGTTGAGTTAAAGAAATCTATAATAGGCTCTCCATGGGTAACTGGAAATAATATCTCTTTAGATAATTTTGAAAGATTGTTACACTTTGCTTGCCTTTTAACGTCGGTCCCAGATGTAATTGTAGATAGTTTTGATAAGAGAATTGATCAGGATACAGACGAATCCTCTTTGTTTGCACAGATTAATAAAAATCTATCAAAATGCCCGACACTGGACAGTAGTTTTGTACAGGGAGGTGCAAAGATGTCAGCTGCGGTTTCGAAACCACAGAACAATGATAGTCGCTCGCATTCAGGAAATGATGCAACAGCGAAGACATGTGCACGAGTAGAATCGAAGAAAATTCCAGAGAGATCAGTCACAACGATACGTTGTTTTAATTGTGATAAACTAGGACATAGTAAATTAAATTGCAGAGTGAGATATTGTTCAGTTTGCAAATCTTCAGATCATGGATGGAGATTTTGCCCAGCCACGAAGAATAGAGATTATTCAGGGAAGTCACGGGGAGGTTTTTCTAGGTATGACAGGAGAATTCCACATGATGCAAGTTCTAGATACACAAAGGAACAGCAGAATTTTCACAAGATAAGTTCGAAAACGGACACAGGATAATGACTAATCAGGTCTTAGAGTCAACAGAACCTAGGCCGATTGTACGTGGATTCTCTAACGGCAATGAAATTTCTATATTCATTGATTCTGGTAGCTCAGTTAACTTAGTAAATGCTGACCTTTTTCACTCGAAATTTCCAGAGTGCAAATTAGTCCCTTCTAGTGAGACAGTGTGTGATGTACAAGCGAGGAAACTGAATATTTTAGGTTCGTCATTTCATACGCTTTGTATCGGCGGAAAGACAATAGTAGAATCATTTTTGGTCATAGAAGGATTAGCCTTAGGTGAAATGGTTTTGCTAGGACACCCTTCTTGTATGCGACATAACATCAACATTCTTACGGGAGTTCAGGGGTTTACAATAGGTGAGTCAGGTTGTTTTGTTCCATATATACACAGGAAAAAAACTTGTGAGAAACCTAAGACACAGTCTGAGACATGTGTAACACATTCATTAGAGTGAAGATATTCCGCAAAAATCTTTCAAAGGATTTTTGTTGGAAGATATTGAATTGCAACCTCGAG
The DNA here is from genome assembly GCA_039081455.1 of Macrobrachium rosenbergii. Lineage (NCBI taxonomy): Eukaryota > Metazoa > Arthropoda > Malacostraca > Decapoda > Palaemonidae > Macrobrachium > Macrobrachium rosenbergii. The sequence goes on from JANJGK010003458.1 coordinate 31,978, forward strand.
TTCCTACATTGGTTAAAGTGTCGCTGAAAGAGAAGAATTTTCCTTCTCAAGTGTGCGTTGTTGAGGGAACCGAGAAATTCAAAGACGTTGTGAGTACGGTGTCAGTGAATGAAATTTCAGTCGCAGGCGTGACTTCAGTAGAATTAGTTAGCTATCAAGACTCAGTGAAAAAATATCACAAGGGTACTTATGTAATTGATTTTGAAGAGTTTAATGAAGAGCATAAATTAGTGAGTTTTTGTGGAGACGGGAATATGTTTCCTAACGAGGAGCAACAGTTCCGAAGTCAGGTTCTACATGAACACTTGGCTAAAGTTGATTATCCTGAGTATTCAGATAAAGTAGAGAAAGTGTTGAAAGAATATCTAGATATCATTGCTTTGAAGGGAGATAAATTAGGAGTTACAGATGTTTTAGAACATTCAATCCGCCTAGAAAAGGGTACAAATCCCATATATATTCCAGCATATCGAATTCCTTTTAAGATCAGAGAAGAAGTAGAAAAAGAAGTTCAGAGGTGGGAGTCGGAAGGCATTATCAGACCGTCCAATTCTCCGTTTAATTTTCCTTTCCTTGCAGTTCCTAAGAAAGACGGTAGTATCAGAGTTTGTGTAGATTTTCGTAAATTGAATGAAAAAACATGCCCAGATAGATATCCTGTAGCTTGTTTGCCTGATTTGTTTGTTGAGATCGGTGGCAAGAATATATATTCATCTATAGATCTTATGCAAGGGTTTTTACAGGTTCCCCTTAGTGAGAGTAGCCGTAAATATACAGCATTTTCGGTACCAAAGGGACATTACGAGTTTAATAGGATGCCTTTTGGATTACAAGGGTCCCCAATAACATTTACTAGACTGGTTAACACAGTACTTCATGGCTTGTTAGGAAAGTCGGTGTTTGTGTACATGGATGACATTCTCATATGCACAAATACAATTGAAGAACATCTAAAGGTGTTAAAAGAAGTCCTCAAGCGATTATGGTTCGCTGGGTTAAAGGTCAAATTGGCCAAATGTGAGTTTCTGAAGAGGAAAATTGTCTATTTAGGACATGTTATCTCTAAAGAGGGAGTTAGAGTGAATGATGAGAAAGTTAAAGCCATTGTGAATTTTCCAGTTCCCAAAACCAGGAAACAGATTCGTTCGTTCCTAGGTATGTCGGGTTTCTTTCGCCGTTTTGTGCGGAATTTTTCTACAATAGCGTCTCCATTGACAGATTTGTTACGAGAAGACGTTAAGTTTGTTTGGGGTGATAGTCAACAATTAGCTTTTGAGAAGCTTAAGAACGCTTTGGTGAACCCACCAGTTTTGAAGTTTCCAGATTTTAGTCAACCGTTCACCTTAGTGACTGACGCGAGTCAGGAAGGTATAGGTGCGTGTTTGATGCAGAAATTTGAGGGGAAATTACACCCAATTGCTTTTTATAGCAGAAAGTTCAAAACGCGTGGTAGTAACGAAAGGCTGATGTCAGTTGTGGACAAGGAGGCTTTCACAGTCGTCTCTAGCCTTGTTCATTTTAAGATGTTGTTGTTGGGAAATAAAGTTGAGATTTTTACAGATCATCAACCGTTGTTAGAGCTTTTTAATAAGCCAAATTTGTCGCCCAAGAGAGCACGGTGGTTCCTAACATTGAGAGATTTTGATGCAAACCTCAAATACATTGAAGGTAAGCATAATGTAGTTGCAGATGCATTGAGCAGATATTTTCCGGTCGAGGATGAGGAAATACACACCGAATCCTGTGTGGGAAAAGAGAGTAAATATTTGGTGTCTAATGTCTCTGATATTAGTAGTTCTGAGAGATCGCATGTAGAGGACATACACGTTCCTACAGTGCATACTTCGGGGAGAAATAGTGTGTCGGCAGTCTCGGGAGAGATTGTTATTCGTGATAGTGAGAGTAGCGCAGTGTGTTATATTACGGGTGAAAATGTCACTTGGGACATAGGCTTGCTTGAACAAAAGCAAGATGAAGATAAATTGTTGTCAGATGCTAAGGCATTTCTTAGGGGAGTTTCACCGAAGAAAGGGTATAAGTTGCCTTTTTCTGGTCTAGAGTTGGAGAATAATTTATTGGTGAGGAAAGTTAAGTATAACTTGCGAAGTACTCGAAGCATGGGTGAGATTACACAAATCATCGTGCCAGAGAGTCTAGTACCACAAGTTCTAGACATTGTACATTGTAAATTTGGTTCTCCTCATTTGGGTGTGGACAAGACGTATGAAAACGTCAGGTCAAAGTTCTTTTGGAAAAATATGTTTTCCGCAGTAGAAGCCTTTGTGAAGAAGTGCGCTATTTGCAATGCGAATAAGCCAGCGACGACAGTGTCGTGTTGTTTGGGTTCATATCCCATACCACATAGGCCGTTTCAGAGAGTGCATATGGATATTCTGGGTAACTTCTCAGAGTCCGCTTATGGTTATAGACATTTATTAGTAGTTGTTGACGAGTTAACTCGCTTTGTCGAGATTTTCCCGCTGAAGTACAAATCAGCTGAGGAAGTTGCTATAGCGTTCTTTAAGGGGATAATTTGTCGATATGGTGTTCCTGAATGTCTGATCACAGACAATGGTAGGGAGTTTATTAATAAGACTTTAGACGGTCTTGCTAATTTGCTGGGAATAAAGAAAGTATCTATAATCCCGTATAGACCTGAAGCGAATGGGTTATGTGAGAGGGCGAATCGGAAAGTAATCGAAGCTTTGCGCATGACGGTGGGTGGTTCCGATACACATTGGGACAGATCGTTGGATGAAGTGCGATATAGTATCAATCCTATGATGAATGACACAATTAAGATATCTCCAGCAGAAGCTTTGTATGGGTACAAGTTGAAAGGACCTTTTGATTTGTTACCAGAGCGAGTTCAGGGTGATGTTACGGTCACTTCATTGATAAATACAGCGAGAGAAAGATTTGCACGTATCAGTAAAGAGCTTGAACTTAGTTCGCGCGCAATGGTAGAGAAAAGTAACGCGAAATCGAGGGGAGTAGCTTTTTCGATGGGTGATAGAGTGTTTGTTAAAGTGAATGTTCGGAATGATCTGAATTATAAATTAAGTCCGAAGTTCCACGGACCTTTTGAGATTGTAGAGATCAAAAGAGGGAATAGATTTGTAGTTAAAGATGTAAATACTGGAGTGACGAAATTGACCCATATTTCGAAGTTGAAGAAAGTTGGGATGTAATGGAACATTTGTATATAGTTAGAGGGATAAATGGGTTGATGTTTGTATATATATGAGATTTATTTTTTTTTGTCTCTTGTTCATTTTAGATGTTGAAGTTCTTAATCATTTGTTTTCGAATGATTTTGGGAATTGAGACATGGGCTAATTTCATATGAGAGTTGACCAGTGTGTTAGTGTGTTAGTGTGTTATTGTGTTATGATGTGTTTTGTCATCTGACGCAATATGTTTGTTGTTTAGGATTATTTTTTTTGGGGGGAGGTACTTAGTATATCGGACCGAACAAGTCTGATCTTTTTTTTCGGATTGGGAGATCGTATTTGAGTATTTGGATTTTTTTTTCAGTTTCTTTTTTTTTAAATGAAGGGAGCTGTGTTGTGAGTAATTGTAGTTGTTCAGATCATGGGAGCGATTGCTATTACGTCAATTGCTATTTTGTTGAGAGTTAGTCAGGTGTTGCGAAATATTTGCTAACCGGAGTAGAGTTTTCATGTCTTTTACGAGATATGATACCTTTTAGTGTTTGGATAGGATTCTCGAGTATTTTTTTTTCTGTTGGATAGAATTTTTTTTTGTGAGTGAGTTCCATAGAGTTGTTGTGCTTAGTAGTGAGTTGACTGTGATTATTCTGAGATACACACTTGGAATTAGTTCACATTGTGAGTGTTTGATTTTTGCATTAGTAGTCTTATTTGGTTCAGTAACATGAAACCTTTTTGTTATTAGACCTTTTTCGAGTCATTTTTGGAAACTCAGTAGTGACATGGGATGGATTAGAGACCATGTTCATTTTGGGAGATCAATATCAAGGTTCGGGAGTTGATTGTAAGACAAGTTGTACTTTAGTTAGAGAGAAGTGTGTGTGTGACAGTAGTGTTTTTCAGTTGCGAGTTGTGTCTGTGGGTGGTTGTGAGTTATCATTAGTTCATGGACAGACTCCGACAGAATATGACTTTAGACAGTTCCTGCGAGATTACCACATTGAGTCCACCAGAACGCTTCCTGCCGTGTTTTGCAAGGAGTATGCAGTTACAATGATGTGCCAGAACAACAAGTCGACGTCATTCGTTCTTCAAGAATCCTGTCTATGGACTTTCTCGTACTTAGCCGTGCTGTATTCAACAGTTCCGAGAAGATAATTATGCGTCATACGCATAACGAGCATTTGGTAGTGGCGGTACCTACAACCAAGGTGCCAATGACGGTTCCACCGTTGGAAGACATCGACGATTCCGTGATGTTCGAGTATCAGGAATATATTATGCCGACAATTTTAATTGTCTTAATAGCTATTTTACTGATAATTCTTGTTGTGGGAGTAGTAAAGCTTATTCGTGTTTGTAAGATTACATGTAAAGGCTCTAAGAACACAACCCCAGTGACTTTGGAAGTGCGTCATGAGAGCAGTCCTTAAAGCTGCAGTGCAGTAGACATTGCTAATTGAGCATAGCTCTATTTTGTTATGTTTTATACATATGCTTTTGTTTTAGTTTGCCGTTAAGGAGAGCGAGACGCTCTTATGTGGTGGCCGAGCTCTATTTAAAGGACACATATATGCATTTCATAGCTTCAATGCTTTAAGATGTGATGAAAGAATTTTTGGAGCGAGATGGTACTGACAGAGCCCTCAGTTGTAAAATCTTTGTATTCAGCAAATAGTTTGATTTCTCAGCTATCTGCATGAAAAGCTCAGCAATATTGCCGGTCAGGTGATCTCCGAAGTGTTATGTATATTCGTGAGTACGTGCATTAATTTGATCTAGATTATGCCAAAATCTGCCCTAAAAGTGAGTTTGATCGTTCATTAACGTGACAGAACTGCAATTGTCCACTCATAAGCTTTGGAGAGGATCCAGGCTTTGAAAATCGGCAGATAAGGTAGAGTTTCAAATCTCTGTTTTTATGGGAGGAAATTGAACTTGTGATTTTTACCATGATTTTCTAATCATTATGAACTTTTGAACTGGTGTGGGAGATTTAATATGAATATTCATACCTCTTTTATATTATTATTTTGTTATGTTACGTTTGCCATATCTTGGCTATGCATTTTACACTTTCCATTATTGTGTTTTGCATTTCATATATTTTTTGGAGTTTTCTATCATGTTTAATTCTTTCAACAGATGTCTGTGGACATGTTGGAATGACATGTGGAATTGGGGTAGACTGTTTTTTTTTTTACATGACTTTTATTTATTGATTTGTGATTATGAGAGATTTTGGGGATTTCCAGGCTATTAGCCATAATGAGACTTCTTTAATCAGAAGGGTTTTGCAGTTTAGAGTTTAGTTATCTGACTCGATAATTCATTTATTATGCATTTTAATCTTTGCTTTGGTTTTATTCATTTCTTGTTGGGTTATTTGAATAATAAACCTATTTTTTGTAAGAAACGATTGTGTTTCTTTAAATAGTCCATTTAATTGCTTTGAGAGAATGAGTGAGGTCGGGTAGATGAGCTTTGGTAAACGATGAGAGAGAAAGAGAGAGAGTCGATACACGGAGAGAGAGAGAGAGTTGAGAGAGAAAAAAAAAATGTGAGTGTTTCCATGAGTGAACCTTTTCACGTCTTTTTCCTGAAGAAAGATCGCTAGGATTACGCTACGTACACTTTCAAAAAAGTGTTGATTCTGTTCCTGTAACATATATATATATATATATATATATATATATATATATATATATATATATATATATATATATATATATATATATATATATATATATATATATATATATATATATATATATAATATTACATAGAGACACGCGATGAGTGACAGCAAGGAAACCATTCCAAATACTTTTTCCCTTATGAAAAAATATTCCCATCTTCGAATCATCCAAACGAGAAAATGAATGTAGTGTAAACCAGGAAATCTGCGCCTAATTGTTGAACCGTCTGGAGTGTTTATGGTACCGCCTGCTCTTCCCGAGACATCTCCCTCGCATTCTCAGGCACAGAAAATACTCTCCTTTATCATAAAAGTCTGTAAATAATGTTTTCCCTCTCGCCAGTTTCTTTTGCACCCTTACTCTCAGGGATTAGGTCCCTTGGAGACCCTCATACTTTTCCTGACAACTTCTCCCATAAAATATACATTAGACCTGTCACTTCATAAGCTTAAGTGTTTGAGTAGCAGCGAATTCTCTTTTAGTGAGAAAGCTTAGTGCACAGAGGGGTTTGAAAAGGAAATATTTTTCTATTTCATTCTGTAAGAATTAACACAATGAATTCGTTATGGAAATTTGCACGACAATCCTCGCGCAGGTAAGATGACTTATTACTGATGCCCCATTTAGTAAAAGGTTCAGTAGTGGTAAATATTATTTGTCCTTAGATATTTATTCAAATGTTCATAATTCAACATAGATGGAATAATCAGTTCATGAAGATAAGTTTACCATAATCCTTTCAAAATCTTAGTTTTTTTTGTGGGGGTGGGGTGGTATTCAAACATATTATTTATATGTTTTTATTTATCTTTAGGAATATATAGCAGAGAAAGCAATAAAAGATATGTATCCCATGAGCTGCTCCTGCAGAAAGAACCTGTCCTGGCATAAGGGCATCTTCGCCCACAGCAACATTATATTACTGGAATAATCATTCCAATACCAGGAGTTCATTCAATCTACGGTTGATTTGAAGTGAACCAATTGATAATGAGAAAACAAATATAATTTCACTGCAGAAACAGTTTTTTTTATTTTTTACTAGCTTGGCTTAGACAGTGCATACCTCTCTTCAAGATGATATGGGACTGACTTTGATTTTGAAAGTAAGCTGCACGGAAACTTACTATTATAAACCTCAGTAGTATAGTAAGTTTCCTATTCCATTAAGAAGATTCTCAAGAAAATATAAAGAGCTTATCTCCACGTGAGGACGACAGTAATAGGTGTAGAATGAAAAATAATAATAATAAAAAAAAAACTTATCAGTTCTTAAATACCCTCTGTTTCCGAGGCGTTCCAGTATACAAAATGAAATTGTTTGCCAAGGGAGACAGGAATTTTCTTGGGGGGAACTATATGGCTGTCGTACATCATATGCCAGCTGCCAGCAATGCGATATAAACCGTTTTACAAAAATGTCGACATTAGTCGTAAAGAAACTGACTCAACACATAAACAAGATATTTGACCTAACAGAGCCATGAGCCAGATGGTTCTATCTCGGAGACAAATCAATAAATATTATTCATAGCCAAGGTCACTTTTTTTCGTGAATTTATCCTCTCCTAAGTTTTTACAGCAGAGTTCATCATTTGATTTCCATCTAGCTTTGCATTAGAGTAGCAGATACTTGGATTCATCGTCATAGAGATTATAGTCTTATTTTACAAGAAATTCAGTCAATATGTTTAATTCACTGATAGGGGAATTACCACTTCTTTGCTTGTATTGGCCAATCCTTTAAGCTCTAGCTGTAATCGCCGAAATTTGTAAACAGAAGAACTTCATCTCAAGATTACCACAGCCACAGAGAGAGAGAGAGAGAGAGAGAGAGAGAGAGAGAGAGAGAGAGAGAGAGAGAGAGAGAGAGAGAGAAGAATAAATATCTTTCTCGCTTCCACATGCGAAAGTAAGACAGAGAATCGAGCAGTGGTAATCCTCCTCAATCCATCGGGGAAATGCTTCTTATAGTGAACACAACGCTGTTTATCAGATAGCAACAGACAATCTGTAATATTATAAGCATTATTTCTGTAATACAAGAGAGGCTGCAGTTACCCGAGCAGCGTAAATTAACTTCAAGAAACAATTCTGCTGAAGCTGCAACAATGTTTCGCATAAATGGCCTTTTGTGTTTATCTCCAAGAAAATCATAATTACCTCCAACATTTATCATTTGTTTCTGGCAAAAGAAACAAACGTGTTTCCTTGCCATGGATACAGAAGTTAGGTCCCACAGAAGGAAAAGCTGGTGTCAAAAAGTTACATCAGCTTCCCGCGAACATAACCAAGGTCAGACACTCAGATTTTAAAGCCAGACTCAACTAATACTGAGTCACAGCCGATTTGCTTTGGTTAAAGATAATAAATTTGATGGGCAGGTGAAGTAATTTAACATTGCCCAGTATAAAAAGACAATGTTTACTTGAGAAGAACCACCTCCTTTCGAAATCCACTTCGCTCTGAAAAATCGCCACAGATGAATTTGATTTTGGGCAAAGGCTTCCTGACTGACGAGGAGTCGGACTTTTCAATAGCCCTTTGACCTTTGGTCGTATCACGATTTTCACAAATGGCTTCTGTAAACTCTGAAATCTCATTTCATCGAAAGTCTGTAAAAACAACTGTAAAAAAAAAAAAAAAAAAAAAACGGTGAAATACATAAATTTTCGTTCGCTACTTGTTCCGAGTCACATACTCTTTCAGAAAGAGAACACAAACTATAATCCAAATATATAATATTAAACACTAAGTGCAATTTTCATAGCTACTTTTGCCGTGAGAAAGAGAACGCGGTATTTTCATAGTCATCAGAGGAAGAAACCAGGACAGTTTCCAGCGGTTCAGACTGTCATTTTCGTCGAAAAGAAACAACACATTGCCAAACAACGTGTAGGCTATACAAATCCAATTGGTAAAAGAACTGCACGGACATTCAATATCCATTCTCCTTTGTTTAAGAAGGTTTGACAAGAAAGATATAATTGAAGTATCGATAGATGCTCCCAAGCTTCGTTTGTCTAACGTAAAGGCTTTGCCGTTTAGTCCTATGAATTCATTCTCTCTCTCCCTCTCTCTCTCTCTCTCTCTCTCTCTCTCTCTCTCTCTCTCTCTCTCTCTCTCTCATGCGAAAGCAAAGCATATCCCGCTGGTTGATGTGAGGCCTGTTGGCACGCAGCCCATTCCTCGTGATGGAAGCGGCATTGAAATGCAAAATCTGGGTCGAGGAATAAGTCTCGGGGCAAAGGTCAAGAGACACCATTTCGCTTTTAATGGAGCAGTCAGATTCATGACCATTCTCATTTCCTCTTTAACAAACGTTCCTGATGGTCTTTCGGAATGGGAATGAAATCATGTGCAAAGAAAGGGGAAAGGGAAGATCATAAATGTTTTATTAGTCATGCTTCAAACGCAGGAAAGGAGACCTTATGAATAACGGAAAACCCGAACGCATTCTTGAGAATTATCAACGTAACTGCTGCTGCCTATTCACTTATAATTTTAGAGAATTAAAACATTTTAAGTGTAATTATTTAAAGTCGAAACACTTCATCTTAAAATAAATCTACTGAAAAATATTCCAATAAAAGGACTTGGTCTTCTACGATAGGCTTATGCTCAATTGTAGATTCCAGCTTTAAGTCTAAGCTTTTCCTGATGTCAAAAAGAAAGAGCAGTGCATTTACTGTACTGCTCTCTTCCTGCAGTATTCCCCAAGTGAGTGAACACGTGCCAAACATTATTTAGAGAGGCGTTAAACTAACAGCGAGCGATTTCACAACCTTATACCATTTGAATCTTCTACCAACAATTAATACTGAAACAAAGCAGTATCTGTTAGTCAAGTAAAGGTAATCTGACCTCAGCATTTAGGAGATAGAAAGCTGAAATCTCTCTTTTTTATATTTTAAATTACCGAAATTTGTCAAAAAATATCAAATTAGAAGATATCAGTTGATGATCACATAATGGTGGAGACATTAAGAATGGTATGCTTCAAACACACACACACACACACACATGTATATATATATATATATATATATATATATATATATATATATATATATATACACGAGTATATATATATATATATATATATATATATATATATATATATATATATATATATATACACGAGTATATATATATATATATATATATATATATATATATATATATATATATATATATATATATATATATATATATATATATATATATATATATATGTCACGTTAAGTGATGGTTTTGCGGGAACTGCTGGTTCCCCGCTCGTTCCCTTTTGTGGATTGCTGCCTCCTTACCTTCAAGTTTTTTATGTTTTGATCTTTTCGTTGGTGAGCTGCCGTGTTTCTTGCTTCAGTCGGGTCTGGTAGGGCAGCGAGAGTAGCGGCAGTGGCAGCAGCAGCAGGCAGTTTTTGGAGTCGACGTTGGTCGAGTTTTTGAGCAGCAAATTGGAGCACGCCTACGAAGTGGAGCACGTCGTAGAGGTGGAGTGTGACCATGAGTAGTCGTGTGACCACGAGCTGCTCATCTTTGATGACAGCGTGAGGCTGTCCTGACGTCTCCATCGGGGTATTCTGGTTTGTGGGGTCTTGTCCCTGTTGTGCAGCTGAGGGCTGTCTTGGTGACCCGATGGAGGACGTATGTTTGGTTTTTTTTTCTTCTGCCTGCTGTTGTTTATTTTTGCCTTTTTTTGTTTAAAGCTACTTTTTGTTTAACTTGCTTTTGTTTAGTGCTGCCTTTTGGCTTATTTTTGTATTTATGGTTTTTTTATCTTTTTACCAGACCTGACTCACTTATAAATATTGTAAATAAATTAATTTTAAGCTCATTTTATTGTTTTTGTTGTTTTCCCCTCCTTTGTTTGTTGCATCTGCCATCAGTCATGACAGCCCCGTCCTGAGTATGTTAAAGAACCTGCATAACGGCCCACTCGGGTCGTTACAATGGCAACCGTGATAGGGCGGCTCTGTTTTGGCTGGCGGGGTTGTTACGGCATTGGAGGGAAGCATGAGTGTAAAAAAAAAAAAACAATCTTTTTTTTTTTTTTCTTTTAGGTGGGGAGGTGTCACGTTAAGTGATGGTTTTGCGGGAACTGCTGGTTCCCCGCTCGTTCCCTTTTGTGGATTGCTGCCTCCTTACCTTCAAGTTTTTTATGTTTTGATCTTTTCGTTGGTGAGCTGCCGTGTTTCTTGCTTCAGTCGGGTCTGGTAGGGCAGCGAGAGTAGCGGCAGTGGCAGCAGCAGAAGGCAGTTTTTGGAGTCGACGTTGGTCGAGTTTTTGAGCAGCAAATTGGAGCACGCCTACGAAGTGGAGCACGTCGTAGAGGTGGAGTGTGACCATGAGTAGTCGTGTGACCACGAGCTGCTCATCTTTGATGACAGCGTGAGGCTGTCCTGACGTCTCCATCGGGGTATTCTGGTTTGTGGGGTCTTGTCCCTGTTGTGCAGCTGAGGGCTGTCTTGGTGACCCGATGGAGGACGTATGTTTGGTTTTTTTTTCTTCTGCCTGCTGTTGTTTATTTTTGCCTTTTTTTGTTTAAAGCTACTTTTTGTTTAACTTGCTTTTGTTTAGTGCTGCCTTTTGGCTTATTTTTGTATTTATGGTTTTTTTATCTTTTTACCAGACCTGACTCACTTATAAATATTGTAAATAAATTAATTTTAAGCTCATTTTATTGTTTTTGTTGTTTTCCCCTCCTTTGTTTGTTGCATCTGCCATCAGTCATGACAGCCCCGTCCTGAGTATGTTAAAGAACCTGCATAACGGCCCACTCGGGTCGTTACAATGGCAACCGTGATAGGGCGGCTCTGTTTTGGCTGGCGGGGTTGTTACGGCATTGGAGGGAAGCATGAGTGTAAAAAAAAAAAAACAATCTTTTTTTTTTTTTTTCTTTTAGGTGGGGAGGTGTCACGTTAAGTGATGGTTTTGCGGGAACTGCTGGTTCCCCGCTCGTTCCCTTTTGTGGATTGCTGCCTCCTTACCTTCAAGTTTTTTATGTTTTGATCTTTTCGTTGGTGAGCTGCCGTGTTTCTTGCTTCAGTCGGGTCTGGTAGGGCAGCGAGAGTAGCGGCAGTGGCAGCAGCAGAAGGCAGTTTTTGGAGTCGACGTTGGTCGAGTTTTTGAGCAGCAAATTGGAGCACGCCTACGAAGTGGAGCACGTCGTAGAGGTGGAGTGTGACCATGAGTAGTCGTGTGACCACGAGCTGCTCATCTTTGATGACAGCGTGAGGCTGTCCTGACGTCTCCATCGGGGTATTCTGGTTTGTGGGGTCTTGTCCCTGTTGTGCAGCTGAGGGCTGTCTTGGTGACCCGATGGAGGACGTATGTTTGGTTTTTTTTTCTTCTGCCTGCTGTTGTTTATTTTTGCCTTTTTTTGTTTAAAGCTACTTTTTGTTTAACTTGCTTTTGTTTAGTGCTGCCTTTTGGCTTATTTTTGTATTTATGGTTTTTTTATCTTTTTACCAGACCTGACTCACTTATAAATATTGTAAATAAATTAATTTTAAGCTCATTTTATTGTTTTTGTTGTTTTCCCCTCCTTTGTTTGTTGCATCTGCCGTCAGTCATGACAGCCCCGTCCTGAGTATGTTAAAGAACCTGCATAACGGCCCACTCGGGTCGTTACAATATATATATATATATGGGTGTGTGTGTATGTATGTATGTATGTATGTATGAGAAGGTGTTATCTACCGGTTTCTCCGAAGAATTTTATGGTAATTTTATAAACTTCAAGTCTCTGCTGCAACCCTGTATTGTCAATTAACCACTAAGTATTGAAATCACTACATAAGAAAAAAAGTTACTTATTCACGGAAGAATTTCTTTTTAATATAGCATTATCATAATCTTTCAAATTGTTCTCTCTCTCTCACTCTGTGTGTGTGTGTGTGTGTGTGTGTGTATCTTTCCTGGTTGCAGAAATATTTTGCCATCCGCTTCCTTGACTTTCAAATGCAAGCCATACTGAAAATTGCGAAGACATTTACATGCCCAGGATAGAAGGCAAAAATATTTCGAGAGATTCTTTTTGCCTGTCGAACCTTCATCAGAAAATCTTTTCCTGAAAACCGTCTTTTTAATTCAGTCTTGTGTTTACGTTGAGGGAATAAATGGCTTAAAGAAATAGTGTCCAAACAAATCTGAAATCTGGAAGCGAGAATCCTGAGAGGAAAATTTGGTTTGTATTCCTCTAACCCGCGTCCAGTAATTCACACGATTTTGTTGAATTTACTCATTTCTCTCTCTCTCTCTCTCTCTCTCTCTCTCTCTCTCTCTCTCTCTCTCTCTCTCTCTCTCTCTCTCTCTCTCTTCTAGTGAATGTCCCTTTGTTACATAAAAATTCAACAAATGTTGCGCACAATAGACGCTCAAACTTCAAATGAATTTGGGCAGAAGACAATACATGACCTGATTTTCTATGTTCTAATAGTTTGCGCCAGAATTTTCATTATCCTGTGAACAATTCCACACCCAGGGCTTTCAGTGCTCTACTGTAGGTGTTGTGCATCTTAGTAAATATTTCTAAATAAAGGAAAAATGTGCCAAAATTCTCAAAATGATCAAAGGTGTCCTTAGAAGTGTGGTGACCTTATATTCATGGATTTTCTGAGGTCATTTCTTTCTTTTGCTGACACTTAATCAAACTTTTCTTTTTGAAGCAAATTAGCTTGATGAAAAAACACGTTTCCCTCTTACGCTGCAAGCACTTGTCTTGGTAGGCGCGAAGAAAGGAAATTTACCGACAAATTCAGATGTAGTGCAGTTTTTGCCTTCCCTTTTCCTCTGTTACTCACAACAGAGAAAATAAGGTTTTACTCTGGCTGTGCTTTATTACCTGTATCAAATTTGATATACGTTAAGCTTGTATTGAAAGAAATATCTTCGTCTTTCAGTTGAACGCGTTACAATATTCCAATTGATTAACAGTAAAAAAGTTTGAAAAAATTTAGCGCCTGAAAGATATTTACTTATTTTATTTATATTTGGTGAGACACTTGAAAAAAAAATCACTGATATTCAGCTTTCATATTATGAAAAGAAAGCTTTTCGATTCGGGTAAAAGCGATTCTAAAATTGATAACAATAATATTTCTTTCAACAACAGTATTTAAAAATACTGTTTAGAATATCTCCCTCAATAATCACTTTCAATTTCATTTGAAAGATAAACTATAACTTTGACTGAAATATATAAAACATAAAAATATGTCTCCTGATCACAATCTCTTGCTCTGAACTGAAGGCTCCTCATTAAAACTTTTTGCGTGAGACTTGATGTATAAAAATCAACAGAACTTTTATTTCCATCGAAAGTTTACATTTGTTCCCATCCTAAAACATCTGAATGCCTAGCTGCGCGTTTTGCGTCAAGCGCTTGTTCTTTGGTTTTTGTAGAGCATATGAAATGAATGACAAGTGTACATAAACACAAATCGCATTAAAAATTTTAATTATGTTAATCTTGTCGATTCAAGATTATAATTAAATCTGCCGTTTACCACTTCTTTTATCTGTGGACTTTATTTATTCGTTTATCTTATGTAAAACATCAAATAAAAAAAACTTTGTTACTGGTCCAAGCTTTTTGCACGTCCAACAGAAGTTACTACCCCAGGAAATCAGACTTTTGACAGTGTCTCTTTACGTTAGCTAATCGTAACATTGATGAATTTTTTCTGCTGCATTTTTCGTTATCTAAACACACACATCTCGAGAAACTAAACTTTTTCTTTGGCCACGTCCGCCCGGGGACTCATGAGTAGGCTAATTCTAACGTTCTTCACGAGGAAAGCACTTTTGTTCTTTTGAACTAAACCTCTCAAACAAAAGACAAGAGCAAGCCTTCTGTTCTCCACCTCATCAGTTTATTATTATTATTATTATTATTATTATTATTATTATTATTATTATTATTATTATTATTATTATTAATGAACACTCATTCAGGCGAACCGGGATCAAGAGAAATCGGTGAACCAAAGAAGGGTCCACACAATTAAAAGTCATAATTTGTATGACTCTTTCTACGACACAGAGGACATATTTAAAAGCAGACAAAAAAAACAGAATCAGGAGAGTGGAGACAGAGCCTCTGTCTGCCACACAGAAAATTGACTGGGCTTCTAATGAGAACTGACGTCAAGACAGTGTTTGAGGAGCTTCTCTCTCCAGGAGCGGCGTTCTGTTCTGCTACTGACATCTCACGACAGAAGCGGAAGTTTGTTGTCCTTAGAGCGTCCTAGTTATACGCCGCAAGTACTTTTTCTGACAGTTTTATGACGAGTTTGATTTAGCGTCTTAATTGTTGGCTGACTGCTATTTTTCACGTAATTACCAGACTCATTTCATTCTTTTCTTTCTTCTCTAAGCTCTATTTTTATCCGTTTCGTGGATGGCCATATATTCTAAGGAATCCTGCTCATCAAGTCATTGGAATGTCATTCACTTATGTGTGCAATAATAATAATGATAATAATAATAATAATGAAAGACTTCGTAAAACTTTAAGTGCTTGCAAGCATTCGCCCATCTTTGAATATCCAGATAGTCAGTTCTTCAAGTTCTCAATAAGACACAAATTTCGCCTAACAAATCAGCCAACGTCACATGGAGCACTGCCTCGTAGGTAGCAGATGAGGATCAACTTTATGGCGCAGTAAACGACCGAGGAACAAGGCACTACGATAGATATGTCACAATCTGCAGGTTTAATGTCCCTGCACCGTCATGAAAGACATGCCGCTGGGTCATACAGGGATTTTGAGAGTCGCCAGAGCCAGCGAAAGAAAAAAGGATGAAGGCAGTCAACTTAGGCAAGGATGTGATTCTGTCAGTCTGAGAGATTCTTTTCTCCTCTGTGCGATGTTCTTGAAGGAAAGAAGATGACGCGTTGGCTAAAGTGCAACAATAACACACATACTTTCATTGCTTGTGGTAATAATGATTCTTAAATATATGAGAAAATGATGTAAAACTAAAATGTAAACACGAATGCTTCTGAAACAAAGAATAAGGATATTATGACCTTAAATCCCAGAGTGCGATCTTTTCAACGATAGCTGTCGCAGTTTGCACATTGAAAGGAATAAATAATTTCCAAACGATCCTGAGGGGTAAAATCTCCAGGTCTAAAATATATATACATGAAAGAAGATTTGTAAATCTTTCACTCACCTAACATCGAATACTCTACAGGACAATGCTGACTGGCCACCTTCTCGTTCATAAGAAAACTGATAGTTAGGTTACTGACAATTGCTTCAATGTTTATTTATGATTTCCTTCTAATAAAAATTTACCGCTGATATAATTGTAATAGTTTCCTTTCTTGTATCTCATTTACCTGCGGATTACCTTGACATCTCATTTACCTGCGGATTACCTTGACAATCTTTTGAGAACCATTTTAAGATAATTTACGGGCTATTTCCTATATCGTTTGCAGATTATTTTCAACTTCCGCTATGCAAACCGTTGTAGCTGTTGTTTAAATGGGCGTAACGCTGGATTTAAATTCCGTTCTTTATCACTAAAGTTTCTGGTTCCCATTCTAATTTTATCATTTTCTTTCGAATATATAAGAATGATAGAAGCTCTAAACATGAAAATAATGGATTCTTCCTTTTCCTATTTCATCATATTTTGCTCTTCTTCAGGAAAGTCCCAATATTCTCTCTCTCTCTCTCTCTCTCTCTCTCTCTCTCTCTCTCTCTCTCTCTCTCTCTCTCTCTCTCTCTACCAGTTCTTCTCTCTTCGTTGTCTCTTTTGCTGCGTCTCATGACTGACAAATCCCCGCTGTGACTTTGTGTGATGTCTGTCACGTGTCTGCTGGTTCATTCACCGTGTCACATCTCTGGTGAGGTGGCCATGCGCCTGGGTCGTTTTATGCTCTATAAAGATTAGACTGTCATTTGTCGCCGACGAAACAATAGCGCATCTTACTGTTTGCTTGGCTATACCCACTATTTGTCTTTATATCTCTGTTGTTGGTCATGAGATATCTATTCCACGGTTTTCTGGATAATCATCTAAAAGGGATTCCGTCTAATTCTTACTCTACTTTTACTGACAGGTTTCTTATACCAAAATCTTGTCTCTATGAGTATTTAGAGGCAGTTGTATCTTTCACACTAATTTTATCTCTTATATATTATGACTCGATTCATTTTTTGCACCATTCCGATAAAACAGTATTGCATCAAGACATATTTAATAAATTCCTTTGGTGAGGCCAAGAAATTTTTCCTTACCGCTACCGACCATACGGACGGAGGAGTAGGGACTTCCTGATGAGTCTTTGAACAGAAATTGAACATTCATGAATCTCTGCCATATGTGACATAAACAAAAGGTGAGGAAAAGCTGTTTACTCTAACAGTAAAAACTCTGCTTCACTGGTACATTATTTGTAAGTAATGTGGTCATATAATGTATATATATACATAGATACTTATATATATATATATATATATATATATATATATATATATATATATATATATATATATATATATATTTGTGCGTGTGTAAATATACACATAAGATATATATATATATATATATATATATATATATATATATATATATATATATATATATATATTTCTTTTATGTATTTGTTTATTTCGGTTGCTCCAAATCGGAACGACAATCTTGCCGTTGCAGATGAAGCTGATTATACAACAGCAAGATCCATTGCTTATTGTTAACCCATCGGAGATGACTGTGATGTTGAAATGTATGACAGGTTTGGTGTCGCCCTCTGGCCATCGGTCGTAGCCGATGGATCTGAAGATGAGGCATTTAAGCGGTAATCATTTAGGCCTCAGTATCGAGGAATAGTTGGATGTTTAATACTAGGAGTATTATACTAAGTATTCTCCGCCAAGCTGACTTATGAGTAGCTTTCACATTGCGTAAACTAGTGATAATCAAACTGATACGTGAAAATAGTGCACAGAAAACATTCCTTCCAAAGGAATTTATTTCAGTGTTGAAATTCTGTATGTATTCAGTTTCTTTTAATTATTCATTTATATTTTCTGTCCCTACATCCGTTTGCAACCCGAACTTGAAGGACTTATGAAGAATCATTTTTCTTGATACTCTAAGAATGCAGTAAAACATATACTTGGCATAACTACGAGTATAAAGCATTATCACTATTCCTGATGAACACACGTTTATGTGACACATATAAATACAGTGTCTATGCATCAAAAGGATAAAATCTGAGTTTTCAGAAGGTAAGAAAGACTATGTGATTTACAATAAAGGGATTAATCATTTATAATGAAGGCCCTTCCCCTCGCTCAGTGCTGGAGATAATGATGGTGATGATTATAATTAAGTCAGAATTAAGAAATTATCAAACACCCATTTGTTCGCATCGTCAGAGACATGTCAGACAAAATGGCGAGGGAGCAGGCGAACATAAGAGCAGGAAACTGTTTCGCTTCTCTCGTGTGACGTCATGATCAGAACGGCCTTCTGGGAAGGGGAGCTCCTCCTCCTCAGGCACTTGGCTTCACCTTCAGTCTTCGAGAAGTGTTCTTCACTGCACTTGCCTGCCTGTCTGATCCTCCGCTTTCTCTTTCTTTGATCTGTTTTTCCATACATGGTCATCCTTCCTGTAGAAAATGTCCCAACACACTGATGATGCTTTTCGTGTCATGGCATGAGAACAAAAACATGCTTTCTTTTATAATGATTACAGTAAAAAATCAATAAAAATGTCCAAATTGACCATAAATTTACTCGCTGTAATTTCTTGCCTTTTAATTCGTCAAAAAAGTCATATGAGTTACTTAACGTCAAGTCATTCTTGGCACATTTATTCACATAAAAAAATATATATTTAGCCAGCTTATAGTTCTGAGTTTTGTATGCAGAGAGAACAGGTCTTAGAGGTATATCTGGTTTGTGTTCTTTCGGCAAGTCGTGCATATTAAGCCAAAGGTTGACCCAGTAACATATAAGTCTTTGTACTGTGATTTACTTATTTTGGTTTCATTTTTAAGCTTCATTAACTACCGGTTGTTTAACTTGTCTTCTAATAACATGCTGTTCTTGGGCGTTTCCACCTGATTTAATTGTCTAAAGATGGCGGGGTCATTGAGAATTTCTTCCATTTTTGAAACAATCATTTTATCTAATATAATATTTCCTCTCTCTCTCTCTCTCTCTCTCTCTCTCTCTCTCTCTCTCTCTCTCTCTCTCTCTCTCTCTCTCTCTCTCTCTTCCGGATGATAATGATGTCCTTTCGTACTCTTCATCTCCTCCTCTCTGCTTAAGAAACTACCAAGTAATGTTAAGGCGATGTGGAAACCTTCTTTCGGCGAGAGGAACTTCACAGAAGAGCGAGAAATTTGTCTTCCTAATATTTTCGACTCTTCACTTACAGGCGCTTTTAGTTGATTAGTATGAGGGCGCCTTAGAAGTTGAATGAAAATTTTCTGTTCGTAACCACCTAGGGAACATTCTTTCTGTATCAAATATTTAAGTTTATTATCCAATATATATTTGCCAAATTTCTCTTTGCTGGAAACTTTTCGAGTCCACTCATAAATTTACATTTGATGTGTATTACTGACTTTCATTTTCTCAATAAGGGCTTCGAACAATTAAGTAGCACAGCATTATTAGGAAGTGAATTTGTTAAACGCAATTTAAAGTTGCTGATACAAACCACGTGAACGTGCAACCGCTCACTAAAGCGTAGCGATAAAATATTAAATGCTAAAAACAAAACCTAAATACCATCGTAAATCTGAGGGCCAATTACCTGCCGTGAAATATGGAGCGATACTGGAAAATCGTTTGAAGTGAGCACGCGATTCAGAACGCCCATGAAATACCGTTATGACTCTGGGGACAGGAATGACCTGGTAGGCAGAAGCGCTCTACGTGGGGTAGGTTAGAGATACTCGTGCCAAGATGTGTCCCTTCAATGAGTGATTAAATATGGGAACCATAAATGTTTTCTGCTGTTTCTCCCCTGCTTCTGCCTAGTCCTAATCTATGTTGCTGCCGTTGGGATGTGCACTGTTTTCATTACTGTAGGGGGAGGCTTCGGTTGTGAGAGGGTTTTCGGTGTCATTAGTGAGATTCAAATGCTTCAGTGCCGTTTACACAACATTAAACCGAATATAGCAGCTCGCCCCTCATTAATGGTTTGAAGAAGATGACTTAACAAATGAGGACTCTGCAGCGGGATGAGGAAAACATTAGTGAGAAACAAATGAAAATCAGTCTTAAGAAAAACCTGCTCCAAATCTATACTGGAGCACATGTTGAAAAGTGAGCCTAATCTAAACGGCTAAAGAAACTGAATATTCAAAAAGGCAAATAAAATTTTCATGAAAGTTTTGGTAATGTTCTTATTAAGTTGCTCTTTATCTATTGACTGCGATTAATTGGTTTTGCTCTCGATGCTGTTGCTGACATTCAATAATAACAGCTGCAGTGGTAGACCGTCTGTCCATTAAGGGTTTGTGGTACATCAGAACATTCCTCTTCTCTCCCTCTCTCTCTCTCTCTCTCGTCAGTGTCCGACGTCGGCTGATTTCGTAAATTTCTCCGTATGATGGTAGGGAGAAATTCGGTTTCCTTCACGGTGTTGATGCTCGGCTTTTTTTAACACTTAACCAAAACCTCATCGACCGCAAAAAGTCATTTCGCCCCAAGAGTTCTAAGTGCATGCCTTCAGTTGATATAACAATTTCTTTGTAGCATTTTGTGATCATTAACAAATTCTTTCAGACGTTTTGTAAATTTCCTTGTGCTTTCTAAAACATTTTTAATAACAATTCGTTCCCGAGAAATGTTGTTGGAGTTACAAGGAGTAGACTGCTTGTGAAAAAAGAGGCTGGAAAGTGAGGAGGAAAATCGGAGACTCCTGGCTCTCGGCCTAATTTGCCCGGCTTCCGTGAACTGCCATTCAGCTCTTTCAAGCCAGTTCCTGTATGGGGCGGCATTTCTGGGCCCTTTTATGTAGGTTCTCCCTGCGGGCATTCCAGGTTCCCTTTTCATGTAGGGTTCCAAGCTCTGAGGGAGTAACAACGAAAGTGTTACTGGCAAATGGGAACAAATTATGTAATGTCAGGGGTCATATTCTATTTGAAATGTCGAGATAAGTAGAGGCACTTACACGATGATGGAATACCTTGAGAGCAAAAGGGCTTTTCGAAAAATAAAAAACACCAAATGACACCATAATGAGTTGATAACAAGTAAAAATAGGCCGAAGTTTCTTCTGCGCAATCGAGTTTTCTGTATAGTGTATATTGCTATAAGAAACTCTCAGTCCCGGCCCATGAAACTTTAAGCCACTGCCCGGTGGTGGCCTGTGTTGTTGGCACCTATAGCGGTGCCAGACGCAAGATCATGGCTAACTTTAACCTTAAATAGAATAAAAACTACTGAGGCTAGAGGGCTGCAAATTGGTATGTTTGATGATTGGAAGGTTGATGATCAACATACCAATTTGCTGCCCTCTAGCCTAAGCAGTTTTTAAGATCTGGGGGCGGACAGAAAAGGTTCTGACAAAGCCATCTCAATAGCTTTCTTTTACAGAAAACTAAAAACGAATCACAAACCACTTACGAGATGCGTCAGGCAGGATGTAAGGAAACACCAAGTTACTCTGATGTCCAGAAAGACCGATGGCCACTGCATCAGACTCCAGCAACGAATTCTTGAAGAACCAAAAGGAAACATTTGAATGCTTGTTTTTTTATCTGAACAGCGGAAATTGAATCAAGAGTCAATTATTAATGATTACGTTGCTGTTTTCGTAGTGTATTTATTGTTCTTGTACGCTGGAAATGAATGAAATAAGTTTTTTGTTAGGAATTGCAAAACTAGTTAATTTCATACTGTTTCCAAACAGTATAAAAGTCTTCAAACAGTTACTGTCACGCCAGTGGTTCTAGGGTAAATTATAGTACATGTTCTTGATAACTGCTTTTATACTGGTATATCTTTTTTTTTTATTATTTTTGTTAACTAACGCTAATACGCTATAATCTACGCTTTTGTAAGTAATGATAGTGATTAGTTAAAAGAAGATTTCGAGCATCTAAAGTCACTTTCAGCTTTCCACCACCGCAAGAATTGAATGATAATAATACAAACGTTAATTTCAGAGCATCAAATCATATGATGCCATTCCCGAGTGCCTTATAAAAGCGAAGCTCCTTTCTGCTTCCAAGCTGCAGGTCGCAGGATGTCATCGATGCCTCCCACTCATGGCTCAGGGGACCCCGCTAACCCTTTAGCATATTTTTTATTTATTTTATTTATTTTATTTTTTTTTTGCATCACCAACATACCAAGATTCGTATTCAAAGTCCATTCAACAGTGAGTAATCTTCATCGAACTCTGGTTACATCACGAACATGACTGTTATTTTGCTGTAACACACTGCAGACCTCCCTAGGTCATAAAGTAATGTCACTTTGAAGGCATAATCATCCAGCGTACAACAAGCTTGGAATAATATAAACAAAGGAAACCGGTACAACTATGATCGGAAGAGAGAGAGAGAGAGAGAGAGAGAGAGAGAGAGAGAGAGAGAGAGAGAGAGAGAGAGAGAGAGAGAGAGAGAGAGAGAGTAATGAGATAAAAGGGACGAGGGACATTAGGATATAAAAGTAGATTGTAAGACGAAGAAATGAGAGAAAACTGATGAATGAATTCATGACTAAAATCTTGGGCTTCATCAGTTCTAGTCATAGACACTCAGATGAGGCAACATCAGAACATGAGGACAATCAAAACGTCACCGTCTGGTTTTCTTGACTACGTTTCGTTCTCTAGAACTGAACACCAGACACTGTCTGCCTTCCCCCAAAACACTTCCCAGTGACAGCATTCCCGAAACAGGACCTCGTTGACGAGACAGATTCAGTCTGGACAGCAACCGTCAATGAAAAGGAAAATTCTTGGGACGTCTGATACTCTGCAGACAATGCGCGACAGATGTAATCTACAATGGATTTAAGCTCCACAATTTCAAAACAATGCAAACAAGTAAAAATGTGCCGAAGTTTCTTCGGTGCAATGGAGTTTTCTGTACAGCGTATAATGCTGTATGAATCGCTCAGTTACGGCACATGAAACTCTCAGCCGTGGCCCATGAAATTTTTAGCCACGGCCCGGTGGTGGCTTGTGTGTGGGCCCCTATAGCGGTGACAGAAGCATGATCATGGCTAACTTTAACCTTAAATAAAATAAAAACCACTAAGGTTAGAGGGCTGCAATTTGGGGAGGGTGGATGATCGCCATAACAATATGCAGCCCACTAGCCTCAGTAGTTTTGAAGATCTGAGGGCGGACAGAAAAAGTGCGGACGGACAGCCAAATAACATCTCAGTAGTTTTCTTTTACAGAATACGAAAATCCTCCCTCTCTTTATTAGACAAAGGATTTTCTAAACATACATATAATAATTCTTAATTGACTGCGATTTCTTCTGGAAAGTTTGCAGATGATTTAAAGGGCATAATGTCATTGTAAGTGTCAGCAGAGCACCGGCAAACGAAATGTTTCTCTTATAGGGGCATTTCATGATGATGCCGTCTTCTCATGTTCTGAATTATGCTGTAGATTCTAACAATTCTGGCAGCAGCTGTGTACAAAAAATGAGTGCATTACTCTTTCGATGACAGACGTTTTCACTGCGACAATAACTCTTACTGAAAGAGTTGAATACCGAGTATCGTCAGGGAGCTTCCTCTCAATCGGCAAGCCTGCAGTACCGTATGTTGTCACATTGACGTTGACAATAATCATTGCTGTAAATGCATCTCCTCAGCTTGAGAAATTAACATCTCTCTCTCTCAACATTTTTCATCTCCTCCTTCAGAGAGTCTTCTCTTTAAAGGTAGGAAGGGAATCGGCAAAGTGTCTGAATATGTCTCAATTTCTTCGTCAGTAAATTAGAGGCAGCGAAGAAGGGAAATTGAGAGAGATAAAGTATTGTAGAAGGGAGAGGACGTTGATAATACAAGTTATACACGAATCAGTACCACAGGCTCTGTACAGCAGACTCTTGGTAGCCGGATGAATAAGTCCCTGTTTCCTCTGTACACATCCAAAAGGTCGAGGTTCAAAACCCGACACGACCCAAACCAGTTATAAACGAGTGGAAGTTATTCCTAAGATAAAGTCCATTCGACGTCAAGGGGTATTCGTGGCTTAATATTTGGGAGAATAACAAAGTGACCTAAGTCACAAGATAAAATCACACGCATATATAAATATACACACACATATATATATATATATATATATATATATATATATATATATATATATATATAAATATATATATATATATACATATATATATATATATATATATATATATATATATATATATATATATAGATAGATAGATAGATAGATAGATAGATAGATATATAGATAGATAGATAGATATATTCGTGTGTATGAAGAACACACACACATACT
This sequence comes from Macrobrachium rosenbergii, assembly GCA_039081455.1. Taxonomy (NCBI): domain Eukaryota; kingdom Metazoa; phylum Arthropoda; class Malacostraca; order Decapoda; family Palaemonidae; genus Macrobrachium; species Macrobrachium rosenbergii. Next base: position 56,340 of record JANJGK010003458.1, read on the forward strand.
CACACACACACACACACATTATATATATATGTATATATGTATATATATATATATATATATATATATATATATATATATATATATATATACAGTATATTTATATATGTATATGCATATGTATATGTATATGTATATATATGTGTGTTTTTGTCTTGTCGCTTGGGTCACTTTCTTATTCTCCCAAAAATTAAGCCACGAATACCCCTTGATGTCGAATGGACTTTATCTTAGGAATAGCTTACACCAATGATAACTGGTTTGGGCCGTGTCAGGGTTTAAACTCAGACCTTCTGGATTGCACAGAGGAAACAGGGACTTATTCATCCGGCTACCAAGAGTCTGCTGTCCAGAGCCTGTGCTACTGATTCATAGGTAACTTGTATTGTCAACGTCCTCTCCCTTCTACTTTATCAGTCTCCATTTCCTTTCTTTGCTGCCTCTATTTCGGCCACTGTTCCACTGACTGAACGGAGAGACTCTCTCTTTCCCTCAAAGGCTAATTCCTCTTTCCGTTTCCTCCCACAAGATCACGATCTTTTCACCTTAATAATTAAACAAACCCTTCACTTCTCTCTGTTCCACATTGTCGGACTCTGATAATACTCTCGTTCAATATCACTGGGTCCGGACACCTCGGCCTACGTTTCGTTTTTCCTGCTTTCCTCGTGTCTGCTCCAGATAAGGACATAAGGTCGCCCAATCCACGGCTCAAGATATCAGAACAACTGACATTCAATTCGCAAGACACTTCTTTCCGCGGAGTTAGTGAGAAAGTATTAACATACATAAATCAGATCCATTTCGGTGCCGTTTTTCTTGGTTTTTTGTTTGCAGGCGGTGGATTTAGATGATTTGTGTCACCTAACAAAGCATATCCACCGTTTCGCTCAGTTGTATAATACTAATAAGAAAAGATATTCCTACTCCCTCAGATTTTATAGTGATCTCGCAGTATAATTAAGCTATTAATATAGGCAACTTTTTCTGTCTTCGTAACTTCCTATAACTTCCAAGTTTTCCCCTCTTAAAATGATGCTCTACTGTGATGTTTTGTATTTTCGAACTAAATAGACTTATTCTGGTATTTATCATAAAGGCAAAAATGAAATGCCACATTCTGACTGAGTTCACATGCCAGAAATAACTTTGGACGGGGATCAGCTTTCCTGAGAGCAGTTTCGAATCACTGGATCATGTTCGGGCTGGAGGGAGCCTTCCATTTGCTCTCAAGAACTTTCTGTTCGAGGCTTTTAGTGAGACTTTTGATAGATATGTGATATTTATGCTTGAAATATCTCGAAAAGTTTAATTTTTATTCTTATAGAATGATGTTGGAAGGGAAGAGTTCGAATCCCATGTTACTGGTAGTCTTCTTTTCTGCGCAGAAATATTTCCTCAAAGCTGTTACGATGTATTATGAACATTTCCTGACTCCATTTTCGTTTTTACTGATTTTCCGTTCATATAAAGTTACTTCCTTTCAGAAACATTCGTCAGCAGCGTTTGTCGAAAAGGCAGTCGAAATGGAAATTGATTTTGTTCTCCATTGAAAAGGGAATAGCCATCAAGATGTGGGTCCTGTGACCTCATTGTTTTTCTTCGACCTGTGATTGCAGCTCGATGCCGCCGCCATCATGTGGAACAAGGCTTGCTGTAATAGGACTTCTGCAACAGAGTGCTGTATGTGTTTCAATAGAGAGAGAGAGAGAGAGAGAGAGAGAGAGAGAGAGAGAGAGAGAGAGAGAGAGAGAGAGAGAAGAGCTTATCCCAAAGTATGTAATATCTAGATCCCAACAATCCACAAATACCTGCATTCTCATGAATAGATGTAAATAAAGTATAAAACCTCAGGGGGGCTATTTAGTTTAAAAAGTTTTAGGCTTCTGTTTAAAGTCTTATACTAATCATCGTAACCTGAAGAGTGAGGTTCCACTCAACCAACATCAGAAAATTTTAGTCATAAAATATATAGATAAAAGTCAAGGACACCATTTATTAATATTGCCATTGTTGCTGGTTTTGTAAATTATACAAAAATAAAAAAAAAAATTAATCAATGAACAACAAAAGATGTCAATGACGAGAAATTGATTTCATAGTTCGACTTAAAGCCTGTATGACGCAGAATTTAAACGCATCTCGAACAGTGTATGTGAAGGTCTGCATATTCTGCATTCAGCCTCACTCTAACATGTCTTCAAGCGTGAACTGTTTCGATTTTTTTTAACTGTGACCAAGACCCTTGGATGAGCATAAAAATCTTCCACCCCTGCGTTCCTCTTGAGTCTCCGATCTTTTCACGTCCCTCTCTCTCCATCGCGATATATATATATATATATATATATATATATATATATATATATATATATATATATATATATATATATATATATATATATATATATATGTATGTATGTATGTATGTATGTATATGTCCATGGCGACCTTTCCTTGTGTTACTTACACGCATTTATTTATTTTTATTTCATCAGACGCTGATTTTACTGACCCATAAAACCCTTAACCACCCAGCCTTTGTCGGTCAGGCCACTGCAAGGTATTATTGCCGCCGTTTCCAGTCTGTGTTATTGCGTTTTATCCAGTCAGAAGAATACTGCAGCTGTATTCACCACGTGCCCTTATTGCCCTCTGGTGTGCAGGCTGAATTGTTAACGGCGTTTCACCTTTTTCTTTCTATTCCGATTCGATTCCCTTGTCTCAATAATTGGATGATGATTTAAAAGATTTGTAATTCTTTCCATCGCTCCTGCGGATACACAACATCTGAGAGAGAGAGAGAGAGAGAGAGAGAGAGAGAGAGAGAGAGAGAGAGAGAGAGACATCGTTAATATGTTGTTAATACAACCGGGAAGGTAAAAAGCATCGTACCTGAAAATCTCCCCAAGTATATACAGTATATACAATATATGTGTGTGTGTGTGTATATATATATATATATATATATATATATATATATATATATATATAGTATATATATATATATATATATATATATATATATATATATATATATATAAACATTATCACTTGAACAATTGTTCTGTGCAATAATACAATTACTAACAGGACCTCCTTGAAACTGGATGGTATCTAGCAGTTATTTATTCAAAACAATTACAAGCTTTCCATGGCTAACGATCCTCATTGTCAAGTATCCATGAATACTTGACAATGAGGATTTTTAGTCCTGGAAAGCTTGTAACTTTTATTGAATAAATAGGAGAGAGAGAGAGAGAGAGAGAGAGAGAGAGAGAGAGAGAGAGATTCCTAGACACAATCTACTTTCAATGAGGTCCTGTTAGTATATATACATATAATATATATATATATATATATATATATATATATATATATATATATATATATATATATATATATATATATATATATATATAGTATAGTCCGAGCGCCCAACTTCCATGCGCGCGATGAACGCGCGCGTCATAACATGGTTTGAATATGACGTCACGAGACACTGCTGCTTCTCCTCGCTGCACGGGGTGGGGGAGCTCTTGGTCTACGCATGCGCCGAAATGTCCTTTAAAAAAGGCAGTGTGATCGCGTGATGTGACAGTTAGAGCGGTTATCAGTGTCGCTTATATACAGGGTACAACGCCGTTATTTCGTACTCAACTTTGCGGATTTTTTTCGGATTTTGTTGCAAAGGTGTTACTTAGCCTTTTGAAAGTGCCATTGTGCGTTGTTAGAGCAGTGTCTCATAATCTCGAGGGTCCGGCAAAAGAGAGTGAGCAGTTGGAGAAACCAGCACGTGAGGGCTTCTTAGCTCCTAACAACTATATATTATTTATCGCACCTTACCGAGTTCCAGAAGTATAATTTAACGCCTAGAATGATAATTAGGCTATTGATGCCTTATGGAGAGTGAAAGTGACAAATAGTGATGATGGCAGTGACGATTTTATGGCCGAAATTGAGTGTTGATAGCAATGAGGATGAGACCCTCTTGTCCCCATCACTGGAATGACACAAGGCGAGGAGATGGGTGGGGGGAGGGAGCGGTAAGGCTGCATCCTCGCTTCTCAGCCGGGTCCCTTTCACGCAACTCCTTCCCTGCTGACCCCCTGCATTGCCTGAATTTATACTGTAGATGTTTCGCGGCTGAAAGTGCCAGTGCCAATGAGTGCCATATGTTTCTTCCAGCTACTTCTCACGCGAGAATTGCTCCGTTATTATGCCGCCATTATGCCACTTATTGCAGGGCTGTTCTCAAGCAAAAGAGAGCACTGAAGTGGCACGAATGCAATATCGGAATACGCATTTGTATGGGGGTGCTGAAGTTACCATGAGAACGGATGTATTGGTCTAAACATAATAAATAATATCGAGGAACGTGGCTACGAGTGATTTCACACTCAAGGTTCGTGCAAATTTCACGCTATTTTCATGCAGTGAAGCAGCTAGCGTTACCACCAGGTACTATCGATAGGCTTATGTTGTGCGCCCAGTTCTTGAATCTATCCAGAACTCGTACCAACATCTTCATGTGCCAGGAAAGAGCCTCCTGTCTTTGGATGAAGGTGTGCTTCCTTCCGTGGAAAGGCAGGGTCTTTCAAAGTGAATAGACCCCAGAAGCCAGTGAAATATGGAATCTAAATTTATATTTTGTGTGCGGCAGAATCCGGTCAAGTGCTTGAGTTCACGGTGTACCGCAGTGTGATTTTTCAGGTGCTTGGCTCCTATCTGGATAAAGGTTATCAGGTGTTCTTGGATAATTATTGCAGCTCCGTGAGGCTGACATAAAAGCCTTTCAAGACGTGGAGAGTACTGAGTGATTATTTGACAGCTGTCATATACGATTTGATCATAGTTTTATGTTCATGCCTCTTTCTGGATTCCTAACATTGTATTTATGAAAGTAGGCTGATATTAATGTCTTTATGACTGTATTTTGAAAATAAAAATACAAATGATAGGGAATATAATAGCAATGGAAATAAAAATTCACGTGTGACATAGGCCTAACCTTTATTTCGAACATTTCATTGAAAATCTTATTACAGTTAAATCTCTCTCTCTCTCTCTCTCTCTCTCTCTCTCTCTCTCTCTCTCTCTCTCTCTCTCTCTCTCTCGTTTCAGTCGAGTGATTTTTCAAGATCAATGAACAGTTTTTTCATCTAATTATACCTTTTCTATGGAATGTCTGCATTCTCTCTCTCTCTCTCTCTCTCTCTCTCTCTCTCTCTCTCTCTCTCTCTCTCTCTCGCTGATCTTGACAGACATTCTTCCGATCGTAGCCAAAGATTTACTTGCAAAAGAAGTATAACTGATATATATTCATACAATCTCTTAAATTTCTAAGTGAGCCTATCCATATAGCCTAGGCCCATAGTTCACTTAGTTGACGAAAATGCTACATGCAAATAGGCCTAGTAAACCAAGCCAAAGTGACGAGATACTAGTAATAGGCTTACCTGAATCAACAGTAACATTATTGTAAAGACTGTGTCAGTATGGCATCTCCTTTTAGATTGCGGCATTCTTAGGACAATAATTAAGTACCGGTAATTCATGCCTAAGGTTTCTGGTAAAATCACTGGGTTATGTGACGAACAAATTTTTGTAGTTTTGTTATTGATAATATGACTTCTTTTGCGTATAATCACCCACTTCTTGCATAATCCCTCATGTTTTTGGAAATGGTAAAATCTAATTTTTCGACTGCCAACATTTATATTGTTCTTATAAGAGCTGGAGCACCCATAGGCTATATGGCACATATCACCATGATGAATCTTTCCTCACAAATGAAAACATAAACATCTGTGAAAATGCGGGATATTTCCCGCCAATGTGTCGCCTGGCTGAACTCTCCCTGTGATGTCATGCGCATGAGCGTTGATAACGGGATCTCTAGGTAACTAATCCTATTCGTCTTGGGCTCTGTGAAAACGGGGTGCACACCAGTGGCACTTGACCCCTCATGAGAGGAGAATCAAAAGCACTAATGGTTCGTTACTGTAATAACCAACTTGCAGGGCATGGACAAGGAGGAGTTTGTTCAACAAAAAGGGAGAAGAAGGGTGGAGTTACTCAGGTGGTGACTGCGGCAGTAGGAATAGGCCTACATACAGTATGTGAACGGAACTGACCTCTGCGACCAGATGTTTAAGTGCTACAGCTTCATATGGAAGACGGTGAAGTACTTGCAGCACATTGCATTGCAAATTACATACATTTTGGATCGAAAGTTTACCACGGACAAAAATAAACTGAATCCTTTACAGTTCCATGAATTGACGAATACCAGTCTGATGGAATTCGATCGGGATGAGTGGCCTGTTGATGATCTTACCATTACCCCTAATGCGTATTCTGAGCAAGGAGTTGCACCTTCTCCGGATGATCCTGCTCCTGCACCTGTTTATGCTGTTATGTCCACCCCTAGTACATGCGGCCGGCTGCTGAAGAGTTAGAGGAATTTATTTCTGGTGATAGAAATTCATTTCTCGCTATAATGTGGTTCGGATTCCACAATAAGCTGTAGGTCCCGTTGCTAAGTAACCAATTGGTTCTTAGCCACGTAAAATAAGTCTAATCCTTCGGGCCAGCCCTAGGAGAGCTGTTAATCAGCTCAGTGGTCTGGTAAAACTAAGGTATACTTAACTGGTTTCCCTCCTGCCACTAGCACTTCTGACGATACTGCTATGCCTTCGGTACCTGAAGACAAGACTCCAAAACGGACCCCAGGTCTCGCCTTTCTCCTGGCACTGTGCACGGGCCAGAGTTCCAGAAGCAGAGGGAGAGGCCGTGTTTGCACTATGAAGGGCTTTCCAAAGGGCACCACGTATCAATGTGCCTGGTGCAGAATGCCTCTGCATAAAAACCCAAAGCTTCCGTGATTACCGTACTAACCGAAACTACTGGCACTCGTCCACCACCACGGCACCTCCCCCCACTACCGGGGGAGCAGTAGTAGGAGCATCAGGAATGCCTCCTCCTGCTCTCCCCTCCCCCTAGTCATACGGCATGAACTGCAAGGTCTTCAAAATGGAAGAGGAGGCATTAGCAAGACGTGAAGACCAGGATTGTTGGTGAGTACACCAGATTTCATGTCATGTATGTTTATTTATATATTTTATGTATTTTTTATACAATGCATTGTTTTATGGTGTTTTTGTGAGATTTCTGTGTTTTCGTTATTTTCGTGTGTTTTTATGTGTAATATGTTTTTTTGGTGAATATGTTTTATGATGAGGAACACGACGTATCATGCATTTCTATTTTTAAAAATATTACCAGTTATAAGCGTAATCATTTATTACTTTTTTTTTTTTTTTTTTTTTTTGCAAATTTATAAATGTACATAACGATGACATTTTGAAATGCACAAAAGTTCTCCCAGGCTGCTCACGTGAATAGGTTCATTTATTTCTAATGAGAGGAGGGGAACTGTCATAATTAACAAATATAATATAAAAATTGGGTATCTCAATTTACATTTTTTTTTTTATTTCTAAATGTAAGCAATACTTGAAATTTCCCATTACTCGTAAGTTCTCCGGACTGCTCCTGCGAGTTTGTTTGCTGAGTATTTTATTAAGAGGTGTTTTGCGTCATATATCATGCAAATAGTTATAAAGTATATATTATGAAAGGCAAATTATGGTACTTTCTCAGCTGCACAGAAAAATTAAATCTCTCAGTTTAGTTATTTTTCATGTGTGTTTTTTTTTTAATAGTAACAAACAGCTGACCGATAACCAACTCGGTGCGTATATTTTGCATTTGTTTCATTGCACTTAGACATATCGTACCTAACACAAATAGTAATGAGTGATATATTAAAAGAAAGGCAATTTAATTTACATTTGTTTTCTATAGACAAAATTAAGGTATCTCTGTTTATTGACTTTTGGTGAATTAAAAAAATGAGGCAAAAACTTTTCCAATACGGCTAACTTCAACTCGTGATTTGGGGTCTTTATTTTGGCTTCAGGGATTTTTTTTAACAACGTGATAAATAATAACTCCCTATCTTTACAATGACATCAAATTCTCTAAGGTAGCATGAAGTATAAGGTTACGTAAAGCGATAACAAAAATTACCGCTATGCAAATTCGTATGGGCCGTGGGAGCAGTCAGTCTGCAACAGACCAAACCTGACCAGGCCGGTATCGTGAAAGAGCTAAACTGATCTGATTTAGTTTCGGAAAAAGAAGCAAAAAAAAAAGGGGGGGGGCTCCTGCTTTTAAAGCTGTTGAAGACACAAAATCAGTCCTTGAGACAACTACAAGTCTTTGGAGCCAATGATGGATTCCGTGTGTCTTCAAGGAGCTTTTCAAAGCAGACATTGTCTTGTGTCTCTTTTTCCAAAACTAAACCAAATCTTTTTGGCTAATTAAGGATGTATATATACATAAATATATATATATATATATATATATATATATATATATATATATATATATATATATATAATATATACATTATGTGTGGAACAGAAATAAATTTCTGACTCACATCAGGATCGAACCCAGGTCTTTCAATTGAAAGGCAAGGGCGCTGCCCACTAGGCCACACAAGTCATAAAAGAAGTTGGAACCTGAGTGCCACTGCACACAAGGAATTACCTGGGCAAGTATTGGTACTCAGGTTCCAACTTCTTTTATGACTTGTGTGACCGAGTGGTTAGCACTCTCGCCTTTCAATTGAAAGACCTGGGTTTGATCCTGATGTGAGCCAGAGATTTATATATATATATATATATACTATATATATATATATATATATATATATATATATATATATATATTATATATATATATATATATATATACTCTTATATATATATATATATGTATGTGTGTATGTATGTATGTATATATGTATATATATTCATATATACTGTATATGTATTTATATATATATATATATATATATATATATATATATATATGTGTGTGTGTGTATATATATAATATATAAACAGTATAATATACAGTATATATATATATATATATATATATATATATATATATATATATATATATATAGCCTATATAGGCCTATATATATATATATAAATATATATATATATATATATATATATATATATATATATATATATATATATAAGATATATATGTATGTATATATATATATATATATATATATATAAGATATATATGTATGTATATATATATATATATATATATATATATATATATATATATATATATATATATATATATATATATATATATATGTGTGTGTGTGTGTGTGTGTGTGTGTGTACTGTATATATATATATATATATATATATATATATATATATATATATATATATATATATATATATATACAGTATATACATACATATGTCTGTTCAAGAATGACACCCCTTGTTTTATTGTTCTTGACGGCTGTAACAGATATTAGGTGTGGTAATGGCTGAACGAGGGTGTTGGGTTGTGTTTGCCCCTCCCTGTGTGAATGTGCAAATAGGCGTTTACTGCATGGACAAGGCGTTACCAGATTCTCATTGTTCCACATCACCAATTAGTTCATTACGTTTAGCGTAACCATTATTTTGAAATTAATGAGTGGTTTTGTTTTGAATTTATTTTTTTTAACGAACATGGTTATTATCTGTTTAAATTTTATAGTATTACAAACCTTGTAATGCAGTTCTGTAACCGCACATTTAGCACAGTTTTGTATTCGCCGGCTGTCTAGTGTGTGTATTTGTGTCTGTATGTATGCATGTGTCCGTGTGCGCGCGCGAGGATTCAGAGAGAGCGAATGCTCCTGTCATTTGAACCTTCTTACGATTTTATTGAAGTTCCCTTGGTGATTGAATACCTTTTGAGACAACTACCCATTTAATACGTCAAAGTTTAGTTATAGCAGCAATTTGTTCTGACACACATTATATTATGTTCCTACTTTGAATTTAAAGCAAGGAGCTTATAGAAAGAAGGTGACATTTTGAGTCCTCTAGGGTCTGAAATTCAACCCGTTGGCACTCGTAAGAGAGAGAGAGAGAGAGAGAGAGAGAGAGAGAGAGAGAGAGAGAGAGACTTTTATCGCACCTCATCTCACAGCAACATTGATCTGATTCCATGTCGGCCAGTAGCGACTGCTCGGAGACTGGAAGTAATTAATTGCGCACTAAAAATGAACAGTCGTTGGTGTCATGCTTGTGGGTGTCGGGTTGGGTTGAGATCGCTCTCCCTATACGGTAGAAATCCCCGTAGTGGGATAGTGCCGTCAGTGCACCTCACCGGGTGCATTGTAGGCGTTACTTAAGGTTCTTTGCAACGTTCCTTCTGCCCCTAGCTACAACCCCTTTCATTCCTTTTACTGCGCTTCTGTTCATATTCTCTTTCTTTCATCTTGCTATCCACTCTCTCCCAACAATTATCTCATAGTGCAACTGCTTTGAGGTTTTCCTCCTGTTACACCTTTCAAACCTTTCTACTCTCAATTTCCCTTTCAGCGCTGAATGACCTCAGAGGTCCCAGTGCTTGTCCTTTGGCCTAAATTCTGTATTCATTCATTTATGTATAGAAGCTGCCGAAAGAGAGTGTGGACGTTCCTGCTCAGGGCTCTGAGCCGGTTTCGACCAAGTAAAATCATTAAGCATATAGCCAAGTTCGCTTTGTCCATGCAATAAGTTTTCACCAGAGTGCATTCAAGAGCAGAAACAGACGAAAGCAGGAAGACGGTCTCTGACGGAAAAGGTTCTACCGTGGGACAGCAGACTCCACTTGGTCCTAATGCTGGCGGAAAGGCATCTCAAGATGACAGAAAAAACCGTCCGTGTGACGGCACCCCAAGAGAGAGAGAGACTCAGAAAGGGAAGATGTAAGTAGAATAATGGAAACCAACAAGATAAATGAAAGGCGAGGAATGGAAATATATGGAAAACAAAGTATCACAATGCCCTGAGAGATAGGACAGGGTGAACTAAACCATCAATGGCTGTTCCTTTGTTTCCTACCGTAAGGTTTTAATTGTTGGCATATTCCCCACTTTCACGTTTTCAGCAGGATCTCGTCTTTTGAAAGTGTTGGTCATATTTTCCGAAATAATTATGAGTGGCATTTGTGCCAGCTTGCCTTGAAATACAGGGAAAATACTTAAAGACTTGTTTGCATGTAATAACGTACATTAGAAACGCTCTTCAAGAAGTTAACTTCGGCGACAGTGATGCATTATTTACTTTTGGACTGATGATCACATAATCTGTCAACTCGACAGCATTATCAACCGACATTACGTGTTGTTCATCTCAGAGTAAATGTTATTGAGGAGACTATTCAAATTGTTTTAGGCTACATTTACATAGAATATACAATAATTAAGCAGTACTGCATTTGAGTTTTCAAAGTAGTCAAAACTTCTTTGAATATTCATATACCAATATACTTGACTTTAGTGTGCATTGTAGAATTTCGGTTTCTTAGTTGCTATTTATCCAATGCACTGGCAAAAATATCCAGATAAGTTGCGGACTCTTTTGTTTTGTTGAGACTCATAGCAATACAGTAAATAGGCCTTCGTTTAGCTTGAAATTGCCATGTAATTGAATCATATTGGATATTATCAGTTAAGAATTTTCTTCAAGAAATGGTTTCTCTACAAAATAACAGAATCATAAAAGGTGGCATAAGCCCACAAGGTCAGTATCTTGTTGCCGGTTCACACAGCTTCTAACAACTGGATCTCTGGATAGGACTACGTTGTTTTCGACTGTTTTCATTTTGATTATTCTTGTCATTGATGTAAATGGTATTCCTGGTGTTGTTGCTCTTATGACTGTTGTGGTTGTTGATTGCCCCATCTATTTGCTCTAGTATCGGCTTTCCTTAAACCCTTATTCACGAGCAAAGCGTTAAGTTTCTATTTAAATCAGCAATAATAAGTGTAATCCCTCACATTCATATTCTCTACCTCATGAATGTAAACAGTAAAAAAAAAAAAATCATTTCAAAACGCAAAGAACCATTATATCCAGCACTTGGAAAATAGAGAGATTCCAGCGAGAAGTGAAAGAAAAGAAAAAAAAAAATTAGAGTTCAAGCGCTCGTGGTTCCTGTTAACGGAGTGTTTAATTAGAAATAATGAATCGACGTCAGAAAGAGACCTTCCGTCCAGATTCATTGTTGTGATGGAACAATAAAGAGACTCGAAAACTCCCTGATGAATGGCCTCTTCAATTCAGTGTGAGTTAGGAGGTCATTCCGTAGGTTTCAACGATCAAACTTAATATATGACATTATTGGGCAAACGTTTTCTTTGAAGAAACCTGTTCGTTATGTGATCTCGCTAACCCCTCGAATCTTGCCTCGGATTGACGATGCGTCTGTGTGTATTTCCCTCTCGGTTAAACACTTTCAGAGATAAACGTATCCTAAAGAGCCCCAGGAAGACGAGGATTCACGAGACCACTGCGACTATTTCCCAGAAAATGCAATGTATGGCTGGCATATGCCACGGAGAAGTAACTGAAGCGCTCAGTTGAAAAAGATTCTAAACAAAATTCCCTGCTCAAGAAATGAAAGAAATGACGCAAATAAAAAGCAACATAAAACTTCTTTTGAGCAGTAACCGTATAAAAAAATAGAGTATTTCTACGAACATATAACTAAGCGCGACAGTACACATTCCATTAACGAGTTGTAGATGTCTCTTTCAGCTCATGAAAATAAGCCATCTAAAAACACAATTTTAATAAAATTTAAAGAGGGATTTTTTTTTTTCATTTTTTCATGAACCAAGGTGAAAAAGCGGAGTTTCGTCAATAAAACCTTTTATTCAAAGCAGACCAAGTCTCATTTAGGAAGGGAAGTAAACGATCACTAAAGCCAAGGAAAGTCGAGTCTCGTCGTGACTTTGGACTACTGACGAAGGTGTCCTTCTGGGGTCATCGCCTTGCTTCTTCGTCTCCTGGAAAGCTTTGCCCGGAATAAGTCACCTGGATAGAAGACACTGCCCCCTCCCTCCCCTTTGGTGCAGGGCAGAAAAAATCATTGCAACTAGCACCTGATATGCTCTTAAAGTATCAGCATTTCATATCGTTTTTCTTACAAACATTAATTTTGAAATCACGGCCCCCGCCCCCATAAACCCATGATACCATCCGTCCTCGCCACGCCTTTCTTTAGCTCATTTGACATCATTGAAGACTGTAGTATGTTTTTATTGGAGCTGTGGTTTGCCTTTATTATTTCATTCTCAGATATAAGAGGAACATTGTAAATCTCATTCATTAGAAAATTCCTCGTTCTTTTCCACAACTCTTTTTTTCAATCATTCTTTTGTGAGATATGCTCCTGTTTCATTCTTAACAGGCCAAAAAAATTGTATTACAAGATATAGCCTACATATTTGACAGGAGGGTCGGACTCATTAGATTGTACTGATGAAAATGTGCAGTTAATCTGTCAGTACAGTCTAATATCTTGGGGCTCTGCAGAGGATGGAGGTGCTCTCTCGGAATAAGCGATTCGGACTGTCTAGGCATTCGGTTGGCGCGATATGGAATTCTTCTTTTATTTATTTCGTAAGATTTTTTGGCCCCCATCGGATCAGCCGAAATGCGAGGTTCATATTCAGCATTTCACTGAATTATGGGAAATAAAATGAACTAGACTAGTGCAACTTAAGAAATTAGCACAGACAATGAAATTCTACGCTTTATCTTATTTGGCTGTCCTCTTAGGCTTATGAGACAAACTGGTAATGAACCAGTGAACCATGAACACTAATTCTAGTTTCCAAGCCATATGCTGCAAGATCTCATGGGTAAGATCCTATACAGTATAAAATACCTATCCAGATCGTTAGAGATTCGCTGAACAAGGAAATTTTCCCTTACATAATTCATTCCCTCCTTCATTCATGCTGGGGAGATCGATATAGTCTGGGGAAAAGATGCTCAGTGTCAACCATCACGTCACCCCTCCGCCATCATTAAAGCTGGCGAGAGAGGACTGCCGGGGTAAAGGACTCCAAGAGCGTCCTCCTTCACACCGTTCCTCCTCAGCCATGTAATGAGTAAATAACAAGAAGATGGCGCATCATGTTTCCCCTTGCTCTTGGGGACTGGCTATAATGGAGGAGTTATTCGGTGAGGCAAGTCAGGGAACGGTCTCAAATTTATTTTGGGGATATTTTCAGCACGTTGTTGAAGACATTCAAGAAAGGTGTGGAGAAGCAAGCAGATACACTCACTCTTAAGTCAACATGCTTTCAACTAATAATCTAATATGAGGGCAAATTTGCTTATAAGGTCATTTTTAGTTTTCTGTAAAAGAACACTATTGAGATGGCTGTTTGTCTGTCCGTCAGCACTTTTTCTGTCCACCCTCAAATCTTAAAAACTACTGAGGCTAGGGGGCTGCAAATTGGTATGTTGATCATCCACCCTCCAATCAAGAAACATACCAAATTGCAACCCTCTAGCCTCAGTAGTTTTTATTTTAAGGTTAAAATTAGCTATGGATCATGCGTCTGGCACCGCTAGCGATGCCAGCCGCCGACGCATCTTCACTTGTCCGCATCTGGGGAGTAACTGAGCGATGCCCTGTCGTGGCTGAGAGTTTCATGATGCAGCACTTCGAGAGTTTCATACAGCATTTTACGCTGTACTTGTTTATTTTATGTTGCCGTATGAAACACTATTAACAAGAACCGATGCAGACATATTTGTTATCTGTTAATTCAATATCATTGTATAAAACAAATAAATGCACAGCTGTGCTTCAGTATAAAAAGCTCATTTCTACATTATTGTACAATTTAGAACCGTATAATAACTATAGTGTGGGTAACGTCTACTTAGCCACTGGCATGTCAAAATTTTCGCTCTCGTGGATGGGACAAGAACTCAGGTGTGTATCTTGTACCGCCATAAGAAAAAATGTTAAGACTGCAATGAAAAGAATAATATAGGCTTAACCTTTGTAAAACAGATGGAGAGAGTCACATAGTGCAAAGGAAACTCTTCTTAGTACCCATTTGATGCATATGCTACAAATTATTATAGGGTGATTCACTAAACTTTGAACAGTTTTTTTTTTAATTGCCAACCTTACTCAAATCATATATTGCATCTAATATGCGGCACGTTTTGGTAAACAAAATATTCCCCGGAGGAGTGTCATTACATACTGCAATTCTAATGTGCTACCCTCTCACAACTTCTGTTCAAAAACAATGAACTGAAGTGACGGTGATCACATGTATTGCAGCTTTCGCCATCTCCGATTGAATGAGAATTCGAGAGGTTTTTTTGCTGGCATCTTATGGTAAAAATTAGCCAGACTATGTTGTTTTGGTCAATGCTGTTGATTGCAAGAGGCATCACTAGTCAACTGAAAGCTTTCGTGGTTAACTTTGATCTTTGAGTGGTCTAGCTTGTAAAGATAGAGGCAGCACAACTAGAAGACAATAAATTGTTATTTTGAGACGGCCTTATGCCAAGCAGTCTAAGATTTTTTTCACATTAATGGCAATTCAAATTTTAGTCCTTAATCTACTCTGAGTGATAACTTGAATGAGGACTTCCAGCTCTCTCTCTCTCTCTCTTTCTCTATCTGGAAGGCATGTTCAGTGTATCTAGCGAGAAGGAATTTTTATATTTGGGTATATAGCCTAAATCCTTTCAACACCTTGACCTTTCCCCTTGAGAGTGGTAACGCTGCTGTTCATTACTTCATTCAGTTCGAGTGATCAGAAGTCCTTCGGGATTATGTATGACAATAAAGGTGTCATGTCTGGACTTTAAGGATTTTTTCTACTTTAAAAAACAGTGTTTTAATCGTTGTATTGTATCAGATGATAGGCCATGAGTGCTTTTTTTAAATTAGTATCACTAGATATATATACTGATAGCTAAGTAAACAGATAGATACTGTAGATAAAAATCCATTAAACGTATGTAAAAAAAAATTAACAAAGCAAAAACTGGCCAACTGCGCATAACTCAGGGGAAATCTGACATGATCTCAGCCAAAACTGCTTAGTCCGGAGTTTAGGTACGTGATGAGCATCGGCTAAAGTCAACAATCTCTCTCTCTCTCTCTCTCTCTCTCTCTCTCTCTCTCTCTCTCTCTCTCTCTCTCGAATGGGTGGCTACAGAAACCGTCGACCTCCCTGTTATCCTCTTCTGT
>JANJGK010003458.1:77500-85000 GCA_039081455.1 Macrobrachium rosenbergii
CTCATATTGATCACACTGAAATTAACTTATTGTTTTTTGTTTAGTTTTTTCTTCCCCTTCCAGCTTGCCACTTTTTTCTTTTTTTCAGATTAATAAAATATAATCTTTATTTCTTTGCATTATAAAACCAACGTATCCGGGCGATAACCGATCGTGTGGACAGGGCCTTAAATGCCATAGATTAGGTAATAGAATTTAGGCCAAGGACAAGCCCTGGGACCTATGAGGTCATTCAGCGCTAAAAGAGAATTTGACAGTCAGTAAGAAGGGTTGAAAGGTGTAACTGGAGGAAAACCTCGCAGTTGCACTAGGAAACAATTTTTAGAGAGGGTGGAAAGTTAAATTGAAATTGGACGGAGGTACAGTAAAAGAAATGAGAGAGGTTGCAGCTAGGGGCGGCAAAGAACCTTAAGTAATGCCTTCAGTACACCACGTGAGATGCACTGACAGCGCTACCCCCCCACGGGACCTAGATGCCATGAGGTCACACAGCTCCCTACCAGAAGGTTTTCATTCCCTAAACTATAAACACAACCCATCATTCCCAAGTGTGGAGCACAATCACGTACATTGCTGTTCACTCATTTATAGCCTTATGCTTGTTGAATTGAAACTGAATATCGAATTTAAGCCAAAGGCCAAGCGTTGGCACCTATGAGGTCATTCAGTGGTGAAACGGAAATCGACAGTCAATAAGGTTTGAAAGGTGCAACAGGGGGGAAAACCTCGCAGTTGCACTATGGAACAATTGTTAGGAGAGGGTGAAAGTAAGATGGAAGAAAGAGAATATGAACGGAGGTACAGTGAAAGGGGGTGCAGCTGGGGGCCTAAGCAATTTGTTCTCGCGCCTCACTTCCTCGCCCTAACTCCTGGTCTATCCTCCTCGTTTATTGAGTCTGCCATCCTCAGCTTTAGCAATTCCTCAATTCTCCGTAGGTGGGTAGCGCCGTCACTGCACCTTACGTGGTACACTGTAGATATTACTTAAGGTTCTTTGGTGCATCCCTTCGGCTGTTAGCTGCAACCTCTTTCATTCCTTTTTCTCTGCCTCCCTTCATATCCTCTTTCTTTCATCTGACTTTCTACCCTCTCTAACAATTATTTCTCAGTGCAGCTGCAAGGCTTACTTTGTTATATTTTTCCAAACCTTCTTACTGTCAATTTCCCTTTCAGCGCTGAATGACCTCTTAACTCCCAGCGCTTGGCTTTTGGCCTAAATTCTATATTCCAATTCCGATTCCTCAGCGCCTTCTTTCCGTTCCAGCTTTTCCCCCTCAAAGAACGTTCAGTCACGATGAAGCTCGCTTAGCAAATCCAATTTCCTTTATAGCACGACCCATATTAAACGACGGCACGATTTGCGTCAAAACAGACTGAGCAGCATCCCGAGATGTGTCTTCGTTAAGAACCCCTTAGTGGCGTTTACCTTTTTCCAAATGAACTAAGACAATCATCCATAATTTTAGAGTTGCTTCTTTCACTATAATGCTTATTGTTCGTGCCTGGTACGAGTTTCTCAGATTCGTTTCTTTACAATTAACTAAACGTATTTAAAAGTTAATAACATTTTACCACAACCATTCTGTTCTGGAGCAACCATTTTATTAAAAACCGTATTGAGAAATCATTTGTAAAATAGGGGGCCTATGTACCAATGAGCTTCCTGTATTTTACTCATTCACCAATTTACAAATTCCTTCAGGCGTTTACAATTTTCATTTCCGTAATTAGCAGGAACGATAGCAATTAAAGAGACCCATTAACACAAATAATACCAATTCATATGATACACCCCCATGAAGCAGACCAAATCTAACGGCAGTCATGTCAAAAATCCTCCAAACGTCTTTGATTACGAAGTTCGACTATTTTGCTCACCTGTCTCCTGTTCGGTGTCAAATTCACAAACTAAGTTAATAGTATCCCTAATATCCATAATAGTTACCGGTACTATCCTAAACAGCCAGTCCTGCGAATTATTAGCCTTTAAATTGGTTAATGGATAGAATAGAATAGAATATAACATTTAGCCTAAGCCTATGGCCAAGCGCTGGGACCTATGAGGTCATCCAGTGCTAAAAGGGAAAAATTAAGAGTGGAAAATCTTGAAAGGTGTAACGGGAGAAAAACCTCGCAGTTGCACTATGAAACAATTGATAGAAGAGTGTGGGAAGAAAGGAATGAAAGAGGTTATAGTTAGGGGACAAACGGATGCTGCAAAGAGCCTTAAGTAGTGCCTACAATGCACCGCATGAGGCGCACTGACGGCACTACCATCCTACGGGGTTTCACCTCCCCCCCCGTTAAAAACCTTGAGCAGTACTTTAACAAGAATTTAACTTCAGTATTTCAGAATTTTTTTTTATCTCTGTAACTTAAAATTCTTTTCACCTGCTTTAAATCCTACATGTACCTTAACTTCAACATTTCAGAATTTGTTTTGTTATGTATAACTGAAATTCTTTTCACATGCGTCAAATCCTATCTTTAGCCACGTAGCTTAGGACCTTTGTCCATGGAAGTGTAGCTGACCATCACACCATCAAATGTTCATACCAATGAATGGAAACAATTTATTTGTACGATCTCCATAAAACAAATAATCTGATATTTAGTTTTACCTTCTAAAGACACATTGACTAAAGTAGTAAAATCACGTAATTTACATAAGTTTTCGGGTTTCCAATACATTTACCGGCGCTCTTGCCACTGTGCATTTATTCATTAGTATGGAGTCAGATTTCGGTTCGTTGTCCCACAAATTACCTAAGGGCATTTGAGTCTTCACAACCAATACCCAAACCACATTTATTTTAAATTTGACATAGGGCTTTCACATGTGTATTCACTCACACGTGAATACTGTTAAACAGTCTTGTATATTTCTAAATTAATTAGTTTTTACCTTCAACATTTGTAATTATATGGATGATAAACCAGGTTCCACATTGTTTTTCCCTATAAAAATACTCAAGAACTGAAAAGTAAAGACCAATTATTTATTGATAAAAAAAAAAAAGTTATAAGACACAGGCAAATGGTAGGTTGACAATTGCAGAATATCCGAGGAACCTAACTTGCAAACCTATCAGGATTTTAATGAAAAGCGCAGCATCGAAAATTTAGAAATTAAATGAATAGAAGCCTACATCTATCTAGTGGACATCTTGGATCCCTAGAAATGTCAGCCTAACACTGAAAGGCTTTCAAATCCGTCCCGTGTCTGCACATTTTCTTGAATTCTGGTTCCTCCAGCAAGTTGTGACCTACAACGGAAAAACAGCGGCAGCAGCAAATGTTCTTACGGCAATTACTCGGCAACTCCGTAAAGGGAACATTGTTAACTCTAATATTTCTTTAAATAGGTACGATATTTTTTACTTTCAGGGTAATTAGCTTATAGAAACCATGAGTCACGTTTCTCCAGTCAATGCCCAAAAAGGTTATTACTCACTGAAAACGTTTCTCCAATCATTGCCCCCCAAAAAGGTTATTACCCACTGAAAACGTTTCTCCAATCAGTGCCCAAAAAAGGTTATTACCCACTGAAAACGTTTTTCCAATCAGTGCCCAAAAAAGGTTATTACCCACTGAAAACGCTTCTCCAATCAATACCCAAAAAAGGTTATTACCCATTGAAAACGTTTCTCTAATCATTGCCCCCAAAAAAGGTTATTACCCACTGAAAACGTTTCTCCAGTCAGTGCCCAAAAAAGGTTATTACCCACTGAAAACGTTTCTCCAATTAAGTGCCCATAAAAGGTTATTACCTACTGAAAACGTTTCTCCAATCAATGCCCAAAGGTTATCACCCACTAAAACTTGTAAGCATCTGGAGCAAGATTGTCACGTACATTTTTTAACATAATGAGGCATTAAGGCTGTATAACAAACATTTATACTTTACAGTGCTACTCTGCTGCTGACGCCATTTAAAGTTAAAAATTTTCACTATGCGTAAACCACCCAAAATTTGTATATTAGTACTTAGGAAATGTACTATTCTGAAAATTGCCAAAATCAAAATTAAGATAACCCACATACTATGATCAAAGTCGCATTCTTGAGAAGATACCTTTGATCGTTTCAAGAATTCAGGTCAAAGTTAAAGAAACCGTTGAACTACCTTTGATCGTTTACAGAATTCAGGTCAAAGTTATGGAAACGTTGAACTTTAAAATAAAGCAATGAAGTTATGTAATGTGAGCTCTAGTTAGGGAGGGAATGATTACATCAGATATCAGTTTTGCCACTAATTATCAAAGAGACTCAACAGCTCCTACCTCTGTATACTCTATTTAAAAATGTATATTGGCACATGCAGTAACTGCCTGATGACCTTTTCAACATTTCAGGTGCCATATAGCAAATATGATCAAACACCTGATTGCCAGGGATAGCTTGGCGAACAATGACGCTCAGTACAGCATCGCATTCACTAAAATAATGGGTACCAACAATTGCATCCAACTCTGATAGTATCTGAACCTCATTATGTTAATGCGTATTGCACATACCCTAAGCCTTGTTGATGAATACCATTGGAAACTCATGCCTTATGGAAAGCATCCCAAACTCACTGCTTGTATTCATGAACAGTTCCACAACGCACTGTTCAAGGGACCGTCACAGTTCCCGCTTGTGTTATGACAGCCCCTAAAGCACTGTCCTTATTCAAGGGTAGTTTGACTGTCTCAGTGACTTGTGGTCATGAACAGCATCATAGTCCTTGTGCCGATAGTACCTTTTACTGTGTTCACGGATAGCCTAGTACGCATTCGACAGGGCTCATTGAAAAATTCATTGCCCACGTTCATGGATGGCATCATGGATGGCATCACAAAACTGTTCCCAGGAATCGTGGGTAACAAATCTATTGCCAGTATTCAAGAGTTACATTACAAACTCATTGCTTTCGCACGAGTATCAAACCTATTGCTTATGTTTATGAGTAACTCATTGCTTGTGTACATAGATTAACACTTTCAGAATAAAACTGTGTCCATAGAGAAGAACTTACTGCTTGTGTGTATAGAACAAATTCATTGCCTGTGTTCACAGACTAAAAAACTCATTGCCTTTGTTCATAGAGTTAAACTCATTAGATGTGTTTATTTTCCTGTAACCATAGAGTAATTGATACCAGGACAACTCATTCTCGGAAAACTCATATCGGGCAAGTCACACCTGGACAGTGGATATCTAGGACAACTAATAAATAGGACAACTCAAAACAGGTATAGTGATAAATTTTGAAGGAAAAAGTAAGAAAAATCTTAGAAGAAAACTTTATTTTTTGGGGAAAATGAAAACTAAAAACATTAAAGACACAATATAAGACTAATTTACTAAAACTTGCAGATATGCCGCAGCTTTTAAGAGATTTTCTGGCAAGGATCATATTTTTAAGTTATCAGTCGTTTGTTACATTCGCTTGTTGCACTCTTCGTAAACCTGTTTTGAAGTTACTTTCACTCTCCATTCCAAATTCCAAATCAATTTTCTTTTCTGATGGAATAGGGTGAGCACTACAATTTTGGTGTCCCCAGCGACGAATACTTCGTGATAAACTATGTTGCTGGCAGTCCAACCAACGCTTCATCTTGTAGAGAAGAGCATTCTGTCGCAATCACAATTCTCGCGGTCTCTGTGATGGCAGGGCTTTGGCTTTTATAGAACCGAGGACAATTCTAGATTTCACTTTACTAATATCAGCGCTGTGAAAGTGTTTCCCTGTTGAAGATACTATTTCCAATGGGTCCTCCTCAGCCATCGTCTGAATGTGCGTTCTGCACATCTTTACTTCACACAGCCAGACTTTTCTTGATTTATCTGCAGTCTGCCTGTGAAAAGTATATACGTAGTTGTTAACATCCACAAGCTTATTACCTCCTTGCTGAAATTTTATATTATGGCATTATGAGGGTTAAAGAAAATTTCAAAATAGTTGAGAAGTTCACAAATACAAAACTGACTTGACAAGTTAAAAAAAAAAACACCATTGAAAAGCTATGACGACAGAGTTGTTTGCTGGACGAACAGTAACTGTCTTGAACTATGAAATTTAAAGGATGCTAGTCAATAAAGTTAAATGATCACTTATGCATATTTTTATGCCTATTTTTAACCGGGTTTTTAAGTGAAAATATACCTGTTATGAGTTACCCTATATCAGTTGTCCTTGATATCAATCGTCCAGGTATGAGTTGTTCGGTATGAGTTTTCTGGGAATTAGCCCTGGCATCAGTTGCCTTAGAACCAATTTCCATACTTTAAAAAAATTGGGTAATTCTAAGCCGCAGTTCCGTAGTTCCGCGGTGAGCTAGACTATGGCAGTTGACGTTTTCCTATGTTATTTTACTTGCTTGACAAGAATTTAAAGCAATACTTTGTCGGCTGGCTGTAACTAAACTGTAATTGACCTTTGAAGACTACACGACGACGGGGTGGATCTAAGGGTGTTTACTGGTTAAAATTTTACCGTATAGCTATGGAGGGGGATGGGGGGCTCTCCGCGGATTGCCGGCTTAGATATACCAAAAATTGCTTTCGTGCTGTTTTAACATGAGCTGAAAGTTCCTAGAGTTACTGACAAACTTCGTAAAATTAATTCTATCTGCTAACAGCAGAAATCGTAACATTACTCTGCACAATCTCTATCTGGGGAAAAGTTTCCATGTTTTTGGTCATTTCAAGAGATTAGCTATTGGGTAAGCAAGCCCTATAATCGTAAATGACCCGTACATTCAGGGAGCGTCCTATAACCCCTATACCAGAAATTTTCGGTTGCGAGAAGGACAAGTTCGAATCCTTTGAAAATTCCATCATGTCTAACGCCAAATTTATGCTTAATTTAAATACAGGCAAAACCTTTATGATTATTGGCCAAAACTTTAACTTGACCTAACCATAATCCACTTTCAGGAAGCTAAAATTCTAAAATAAAACATACCAAGACGCCAGGCATGTAGAAATTTGTTTTAATGCTGAATAATGCCGTTTGATGGCAATTTCCTCAAACTTTAGGAAGCTTCTGCAAACTTAACTAAGCGGGAGGTAGCCAAGCACATTGAAACCCCTAATACCTATCTGAACTTACACGAAAACTAAGCAAACTAAGCAATAGATTAAGTGTATATGTACAACCTGAAAAAGTTTAATTAGAACAAAAACCGCCCAAGAATCTGCATAGTAGGTCATACGACCTACTATGCAGAACATGGGGGCTCCCCCACCCCTCCAGGGGTACCGCCCCTAAAGGGGTGGAGGATATGGTATATACTATTCAAGATATACAAAAAAATTTATTGCAAAAATTAAGTAAATTTATTACACAAATTAAAAAAGCAAATTTATTACAAAATCAAAGTAAATTTAAGAAAGTAAGTTACAAAAATAAAATAAATTTGACAAAATAAAAGTGTAAATTTATCTCAAGAATATAAAAGTAAATGTATAGAATATAAAAATACATTTTTGACAAATTGAAAATTAAATTAC
>JANJGK010003460.1:0-87183 GCA_039081455.1 Macrobrachium rosenbergii
ATATGTTCCCGAAATAAAAGGCGAGAATTCTCCGTTATAAACCTTACGAGCGATTAAGGACTTTTTTTTTTTTTTTCTCTATACTTTTACGACTTTTTATTACGATATATTTATACTTTTACGACTTTTATCACAATAATTTACACACATTTTGATACGATTTACATTTCCAAATGTGTTAATTACGTTGACATTTATGAATATATGAAGTAAACTTTAATACGATGGGTGTAAAAAAGGTTCTTTGTCGCACTTATTCGTGAGTCAGCTTCCAAGGGATTATAGCGGGATCTGTTTTGACTCTCTCTCTCTCTCTCTCTCTCTCTCTCTCTCTCTCTCTCTCTCTCTCTCGCCGATGTCAGACGTTATAAATCGTCCTGATATCGTTAAAAGCAGGAATAGGCCTAGACCGATAAAATCAGCCACGAACGCAGAGACATTATTATTATTATTATTATTAACTTGAATAATAATAATAATAATAATTATTATTATTATTATGAATTACAAGATTTCGTGACTGTTGAAAGCACTTAGCCACACGCTTTTGTTTTTCATAATTCGAGTACTGCGTTTGGGCAGGAGACCTTTGTAGGGTGCGGTAGTGGGGGTGGGGGTGCTGTGTTTTCCCCAGGGGCACGTCCTTGTTCACTAGTCTCTCCCCCCCCTACCCCTCATCCGCCCATATCTCTTGGGATACATTTCAGTCTCCTAACTTTCTTCCTTCACAATATAGGCCTACACTTTTTTTTTTTATGTTTGCCAGCATTTTTGTCTGTTTCATTCGCGAGAAGAGAGAGAGAGAGAGAGAGAGAGAGATTGGGGGAGTTTCGTTAGCGTTGTTAATATTGAGAGAAAGAACAAACTAGTTTTGTTCTTTTAATATGTAAATGCCGCCATTCCCATGATATTCCAAGGCACCGCTGTTCTTATTAAGTAGGAATTCCTTCTGGAATTCCCCGAATCAGTTCATTTATTTGAATAAAAAAAAAACAAAGGTATGTTTTGAATTATAAATGGCGGCGAATTTAGACTGGAACCCTCAACTGTTTAAATTTTAATTATATACTCAAATAAAGAAAAAGTTTCTCTCTCTCTCTCTCTCTCTCTCTCTCTCTCTCTCTCTCTCTCTCTCTCTCTCTCTCTCTCTCTCTCTCTCTCAAGTTTAATCAGCTTTATTATGGCTTTGCTATTCCTAGTTCGCTTTAGACCGAGTCGTAAATATACTCGTAAATATACTTTTGCTATCGTTTCTACAAAAAAGCTTTATATGGGAATCTTGAGACTCCATTATATTCCTCTGACTTAGGCCTATATATATTTATTCTTTCCTTTCCGGGAGGCTCTTTTATACCTACAAAGGTTGCTGGCATAAGGCCACCTACACCTATAGAGTCAGATTCCAAGGGGCGAAGCGTATGAAAAATTAATGCTGAAATAGGCCTAGGTTTTCTGGAAGGATTCATTTACTACATAGGAAATATACGTGACTGAGATAATGATTATACACAAACAGACACAAGGTATACAGACAAATGACGGGCACACAGACAAACAGACAGGCTTTTCAAGACTTGGCATAGGCCTATAATAGTACGAAGCTTTGGACCTGAAAATATATATACTTTTATTAATTTTTTTTCAGTTTTATTTTTACTTTTATTTAATTTGATTTCTGTGTCTGTCTGTCTGTGTGTCTGTCTGTCCTTAAACCTTGTAACTCAATTGTCGACCTGCTCCCTTCGTCCCCCTTACCTCTTCCATCCCCTCCCCCTTACTTCTTCCATCCCTCCCCCTTACTTCTTCCATCCTCTCCCCCTTACATCTTCCATTCCCTTCCCACACCCATCCCCTTCCCCTTCCCCCTCCACCTTCTAAAGCACACATCAGGTGTTCATTTAGCTGTGTCTTCCCCTCCCTGTCCCTCTTCCGTCTCCCCCTCTTTTCCCTCCCCTCCCCCTTCCCCTCCCCCTTCTCGAGTATTCAATCTAGTGTTTAGTTGTGTCCGCCCGCTCCCCTTCCCTCCTCCATCCCCCTCCCCTCTCCCCCCCCCCCCTTTCGAACGATCAAGTGTTGATTAGTTGTGTACGCCCCCTTTCCTCTTCCTTCCCCTTCCCCCTTCCATCGCCCTCCCCCTTCCGGAGTACACAATCAAGCTTTAATTTGTGTCCTCCCCTTCCCTCTTCCATCCCCTCTCCTCCCACTTCCCCTCCCCCTTCCGGAGCATACGATCAAGTGTTAATTTAGCTGCGTCCTCCTCTCCTCCCCTTCCCTCTTCCATCCCTTCCCCTTCCTCCTCCCCCTCCCCCTTTCCATCGTCCCTCCCTCCCCTTCCTCCTCCCACTTCCCCCTCCCATTCCGGAGCATAAGATCAAGTGTTAATTTAGCTGCGTCCTCCTCCTCTCCTCTCCTCCCCCTCTTTCATCCCCTTCCCCTTCCCCTCCCCTCCCCCCTTCAGGAGCATGCGATCAAATGTTAATTTTGCTATGTCCTCCTCCCCCTCCCTCTTCCATCTCCCTCCTCCTTTTCCTCTCCTCCCCCTCCCCCCTCCCCTTTTGGAGCACACGATCAAGTGTTAATTTAGCTGTGTCCTCCCCCTCCACTCTCCTCCCCTTCCCTCCCACGTCACTCAAACCTCCCCATCCTATCCCCCCCCATGCCACATCCCCTTTCCCATACCTTGCCCCTTCCCTTCCCCTCCCAACTCCCCCATCCCCCTACCCTCATCCTCCCCTCCCCTCCCCCTGTTGGAGCACACAATCAAGTGTTAATTTAGAGCTGTCCCTCTTCCATCCCCCTCCACTTCCCCCTCCCCTGCCAC
The DNA here is from genome assembly GCA_039081455.1 of Macrobrachium rosenbergii. NCBI lineage: Eukaryota > Metazoa > Arthropoda > Malacostraca > Decapoda > Palaemonidae > Macrobrachium > Macrobrachium rosenbergii. Next base: position 2,822 of record JANJGK010003460.1, read on the forward strand.
CTTCCCCTCCCTTCCTCTTCCCTCCCCCTCCCTTCCTCTTCCCTCCCCCTCCCCTCTCCTTCCCTTCCCCTACCCCTTCCTCCTCCACCCTTTCCCCTCCATCCCCCTTCCCATTTTCCTCCCCTCCCCCACCCTCCCACCCTCCCCTACCTCTTCCCCTCCTCTTCCCTCTTCCATCCCCCTCTCCCTTCCCCTTCCCTCCTCTTCCCTCTTCCATCCCCTCTCCCTTCCCCCTCCCCCTCCCACTTACCCTTCCTCTCACTTCCTACTCTCCCTCTCTTCCCCTATCCCTCCCCCTCCCCCATAAACGGACATCAATTTCGTTAACTACAATCATAAATCGGTTACAATTTCTGTCAAAACTAAAAAGTATAAAATAAAAGCTAAAAAAAAAAAAATTATACGTGCTTTTATTAAAATGCACTAAAAAGTAAAAAAGGATTTTTTGAGACACACCAAGATTTTCTTACAGTTAATCACGTCTACAAAAATAAGAGCGTGGGTTCCAAACATGGAGGGAAATGCTACAAGAAAAGAAATACCGGTATATGTATATATATATATATATATATATATATATATATATATATATATATATATATATATATATTTTTTTTTTTTTTTTTTTTTTTTTTTTGTAGACATGATTATTTGTAAGAAAATTCTGGTTTGTCTCAAAAAATCATTTTTCACTTTTTAGTGCATTTCAGTAAAAGCATGTTTAATTTTATTTTTTATTTAGTGAAAAATTCCATGCAATGTATAAGATATCAGGAACGAATGACGTAATTACTTGATACAACAAAAACGTCTCTTCCTCCATATGGACTGAGAGAGAGAGAGAGAGAGAGAGAGAGAGAGAGAGAGAGAGAGAGAGAGAGAGAGAGAGAGAGAGAGACGCACACACCAGAACTCAGCAGAACTACGGACCCACAGACAACACACGTGAACAGAAATACAAGAGAGGATATATTTGTAAACTTGAAGTTTCATATGTTTTATGCCCAACAGAGCATTTTAAATCCCTGAATTTCTTTAATTTTAAATTTTCGTGTTCATCTCTCCAGCAAATTCGTCTGATTTTTAGAGTTACCAAAACACTCAGAGCAGAAAGCCTTAAAAATCGTTTTATTTTTCAATAAAAACGACATTTTTTGCCACAAACTATTACTAAATATCATATTTTATATAAATATCTTTCAATAATAATAATGTGGAGTGTATTATTGAATTTTAAATGCCCAAGACAATAGTCCTCTTTTGAGAATGCCCGGCAGGTGAGGCACGGGACAGACGAATTTTGAGAAGGGGTCGAAGCGTAAAATAAAAATATGACGATGAGCTGAAATTATTAAAATGGTAAATCATAACTTTTTTGAATTTTTTTATAGAAACGTTGGTATGTTTTAGGTTTATTGTAGGTTAGACTGAAAAGTTTTAGCCTTAATTTGTCATATATTAAAGGCATTCGAGTTACGTGAGTTGCATTAGTTGCTATTAGTTATTTTATGTATAATTATCTAGCTAATTCCCGTAACTTTAACTGAGTAGCCTTTATAGCCAATGAATTGTGATTTATGTAATAATTCAAATAATTAATTGAACAGAGTTTAATTCGATGAAGCATTCTTTAAATCTTAGATAATATTCTACATAATTACAAGATATTGCCATTTATGGTGTATACCATTATTTCACATAACTCTTTTACATAATGTGGCCCTGACTCATTTATTTACATTAAGATATGATTTCATGCACATTTAATATCGATTCAGTCTAAACTGAAGACATTTTATTATATCTGACGAATCCATTTATTTTTAGTTTCGTTTCCCTGCAAATGATGTCAGGATAATATTTTACAAGACGACTTAAGAAAATTTGCCTAAAAATATCTAATTTGAGGATAAAGTGAGCTTTATCATTGCTCAGTACTTATGAATAATTCATTTAATTCAATAAATGTCCGTGCATTGTCTGTTTATTGACTGACAGAATAGTACATTGTGTTTTAATTTAAAAAGTGTGTCAAGTTTCAAAGTTCGTCTTTCTGTTTATTTTACCAGACGTTCATGTGAAAACGCCTTTTAGAATTCTCAGTTTTGATCAAAATACGTCATTATTGGTGATTTTTTAATATAAATCAATATATTATTTTATTACTCTTCGTATATATCATTACATGAATAAATATAGATATTTATATATCAAATTATTCAAGCTTTGACAATAGTTATATGCTAAACGAAGTCTTAAGTTCAAGAGTTGCTTAGCAATGTTTTAAAATTGATTTATTTTGGCAATTTTAACGAGATTAAAAAATAATTTTCAGGGCCAAAGGAAACAAGAATGTTTTTGAAATCTATTCCTCATATCACATTGTTTAAATATCTCGTATCTTTCGTAAATTTTCGTGTTTATCTCCAGCAAATTCGTCTGCATTGTTCGAGTTACCAAAATACTTAGAGCAGAAAGCCTTAGAAATCATTTTATTTTCGATAAAAACGACATTATTTGCTGCAAACTAGTATTAAATAGTATATTTTCTATAAATGTCGTTTGACGATAAAAACGTGAAGCATATTACTGATTTTTTAATGTATAAGACAATAGTCCTTTTTTGAGAATGCCCAGCAGATGAGGCACGGGGCAGACGAATTTTGAGAAGGGGTAGAAGCATAAAATAAAAATACGGCGATGAGATGAAATCCGTAAAATTATGAATCGTAACATTTTCAAATTTTAATGTAGAAACTCTTGTATGTTTTAGATTTATTGTGGGTTAGATTGAAAAGTTTTAGCCTCAAATTGTCATATATCAAAGGCATTCGAGTTACGTGAGTTGCATTAGTTGCTATTAGTTATTTTATATATAATTATCTAGCTAATCCCTATAACTTTAATTAAGTACCCTTTATAGCCAAAGAGTTATGATTTATATAATAATTCAAATAATTAATTGAATAGAGTTTAATTTGATGAAACAACTCTTTAAATCAGAGATAATATTCTACGTAATTACTAGATATTGCCAGCTACAAGTAATACCATTATTTCACATAAATCCATGAAATAATGTGGCCCTGACTTATTTATTTACATTAAGATATGATTTTATACACATTTAATATCGATTTAGCCTAAACTGAATACATTTTATAATATCTGACGAATCTATGTAATTTTAGTTTCGTTTCCCTGTAAATGATGTCATGATAATATTTTAGAAGACGACTTAAGAAAATTTGCCTAAAAATATCTAATTTGAGAATAAATTTAGCTTTGTCATTGCTTAATACTTATGAATATTTTATTTAATTCAGTAAATGTCCGTGCATTGTCTGTTTATTGAGCGATAGAATACTACGTGGTGTTTTAATTTAAAATCTCTGTCAAGTTTCAATGTTGGTCTTGCTGTTTATTTTACCAGACATTCAAAGGAAAACACCTTTTAGAATTCTCGGTTTTAGTCAAAGTGCGCCGTTATTGGTGATTTTTTAATATAGATCAATACATTAGTTGAGTATACTTCTTATATATCATTACATGAATAAATATGGGTATTTATGTATTAAAATATTCAAGCTTAGACTATAGTTATATGCTAAACGAAGCCTTAAGTTTGACAGTTGCTTAGCAGTGTTTTTAAAATGATTAATTTTGGCAATTAGCAAGATTAAACAATCATCTTTAGGGCCAAAGCAATCAAGAACGGTTTATTAATCTGTGTCTTATATTAAGTCGTTGAAATTCGTTGTTATATAACGTAAAATCGAAGATTGAATGTTTACGTAAACTAATAAAGTTGCCAGTTACCTAATAAGTTCGATTTTTATTTTATTTTTTTATTATTTTAGTTATTTAATTCCCCAATAGATGTCCATAGCAGCGCAGACCCCGTGAAATTCCTAAATACGACGAGCCTAAAACTATTACGAAAGATAGATTTTAAAATGTATGATAAATATGACTTAAAATATGAATATTAAATATTATATCAGTTAAATGAAAGTTTGGATTGAAAAGAATTCGATTATGTTCTCTCTTCATGTTACGGTGTCATTCGTTTTTGGAAGCATTTGAATTTTAAATTACGATGAATATGACATTAGATATGAATTTTTAATGTGGTAATTAATAAATTGAAGGTTATATTCAAAATAATTCGATTATATTACATAGATTATATTAAAGAATATATTTTTTATGTATTTATTTTAGGCGCGTAATCCACTCCCCGCCTAATGTAAACAATCCCCCTGCGGTCCTAAGCTCGCACTCAAGCGTCTGTCTATTTACGGTAAATATCAGCTTATTTTAAACTTTATTCGTTTACGATCTATTGTTTTCGCTTCTATAACTATAACGAATCTTCGTTACATATATGCCGTTATATCAGCCGTACTTAACGAATTTACGAATAAAAACACGAATTTATCGAAGCAACTTTTCACATTTCTTCGACGTGGCTGACGTTCTCCCATGATGGCCATGTTATTTCGGCGGTTATTGTCTCTCCATTTTTATTTATAGCGATCGTAAGTGTCGCCCATTACGTTAATAAATCATTGACACTTAATTTAAAGTGTCGTAGAAACGTAACATAGGTAAAAAGTGTCGTAAACGCTTGTAAAGTGTCGGGTAGATTTATCACCTTGGGGTACTCCCTTACGTGACCTCGTAAGTTACAACCCCCCTGGAAGTGTCAAGTTTCCTTCATAGCGTACCATAAGGTACCCTGAACTGGTGCCTGTAGCATAAGGTACTTTAGGCTTAGGCTGGGGCCTGTATTCTAGGGTACCCTAGGCTGGGTCATGTACCTTAGGGCACCCAAGGCTGGGCCCTGTATCCAAGGGTATCGTAGGCTGGGGCCTGTATCCAAGGGTACCGTTGGCTGGGGTCTGTACCATGGGTACCCTAGACTAGGGTCTGTACCATAGGGTATCCTAGACTAGGGTCTGTACCATAGGGTACCCTAGACTAGGGTCTGTACCATAGGGTACCCTAGACTAGGGTCTGTACCAGAGGCTTGTTGATTGGGTTGCTAGGCCATTGTCATTGTAGGTACTGTATATGCCGCCTTGGTTTTATTCACCACATCAAGACTACTGTATAAATCTCGGTATCTTAGTATAGGTTAGGTTTGAATTCATGACCCCATTAATGGTAATTGGTGATATTAGTTATATTTCTGGTCATAATTTAGAAATGGAATGCAGAGGACAGGTAACCCAGTGCCCTAAGCTTCCATAGACTGGAAAGAAATAAGAGGGATGAAGGTCTTATCCGCAGAGGAATGGTGGAAATTTATAGTGTGCTAATGAAGAGAATGGGGTTTAAGGTTTAGATATAGAGAGTTGGTTAATGTTTTCATTGTTAATGAGTTTAGTATGAATGTAGTGTGCATAAAATACTCAACCACTGTTTAGAGGTAATTAACAACTGAATTTCTTTTACAGATCTGTAATTGTTTACCGTGGCATACACTGCAATCAACCAATGCTATGGCCGACAGCAGTTTAGAGCAAAGGCTAACAAGTGTTGGACCATCTGTCAACCCACGGAAGATTTTCACTTGTATGTGTAATTGGTGAGTGGCTCTTACCTGCCCATGGGGGTGGTACCAAATAATCTTGAGTATCCAAATTATATTCTAATAATGCTGTGATGTTGTCTCTTTGGCATGACTTCAGTACCTTCCCTGACGCCTTACTTAATGTCCTTTTTACTAGAAATACCCTGTAGGGGAGTAGTGGGGTCAGTAATGCATGCTGTGCACTGTAGGCGTTACTTAAGGTTCTTTGCAGCGTCCCATCGGCCCCTAACTGCAACCCCTTCATTCCTTTTACTGTACCTCCATTCATTATCTCTCTTTTCCATCTTTCTTGCCACCCTCTCCTAACAATTGATTCGTAGTGCAACTGCGAAGGTTTCCCTGCTGTTATACCTTTCAAACCTTTTTACTGTCAGCTTCAGCGATGAATGACCTCATAGGTCCCAGTGCTTGGTCTTTGGCGTAAATTCTGTATTCTATTTACAAGGAATATGCTGCTGTTTTTCAGAACTCGGATTGTTGGCTGTGATTATTCATGATGCAGGAATGCTTTCTCAACCAGATCTGTTTTTCTCCAGTCAATGACCAGGAGTGAATGACAGAACGAAGTCAGCGGGTTTTAGTAAAAATTAGAGGCTGTTCAGTAAGGTTCCTGATAGCTGGATAACACACTGCACACCTAGTATTGTGGGCCACCATTGTAACATAAACTGCTGGAAACCCACCATTATCTGATTGAAATTACAACTCTTATTGTTTGGCCCCTGTAGGTCTTTAGATCCGTGATTACTGCATTTGCAGCGAATCAGTCATGTAGGTTATTTGGGGCCTCTGGCCCCTCATCGTGAGACATAATCTCCTTGACTACTCAAACTTTCCCACGGGAGAGAGAGAAACACGCGCTTCCTTCAATCTTTATTCCCTCTCACAAAAAATTCAAAATTCAAACAGCTTGGGGAGAACGTAACAGGTTCCACAGTTCTTTTTTATAATTCCCAGTTCACTCAAAAATTCACAATAACGGTACAAACAAGATACAAAACACAATTGGTACATCAATTTACAACTTCAATATAAAAATAGCAAGAAACTCTGAAAAGAAAGGGCATAAATACGACACAGCACAGGGAATGGGGAACTTCAAAAGGCGTCACCCTCATAAGGGGGGCAAAACAATAATTGTCTTACAACACAAACACATATATACCTGATTAAACACACTCCACAATTGTCATATAAGCAAAGTTTAGCAATACTCAGTAAATCTACTTAAATTTCCACATACTGATACAATGTAAACAAAAAGGGAGCGTTCTTTTAGACGCTAAACATACATTTTAACAAACGTAAACACAAGATCGAGAGCGTTCTTCTGGACAAAAAATACATACATTTAACATCCTCCCCACCATAGGAGTGTCTCAACACTCCTATCATCATAAGAACCTCCACTACAATCTCATAACCTGAAAATTACAAGTCAAGTTTAACAGGTACTTTAACAGATCTCCCCCTTCGGGTTTTACCTACAGTAGACTCAGTGATTGATTCAACTGGGTCCATGGGATCCCTTACAACTGGATTTTCCTTTATTATTTCATCAGGGGAATTACAAACACTTTCCTCACTGATATCTGAAATCTCCAAATTGTATAGGTTCTGAACAGGTCTAGTTACAAATCCACGTTTAGTTTTAACCTTGGCACTTCTCACCATTCCATCCTTTCCAGGGTACAACTCAGTAATAACTCCAAGTGGCCACAGCAGCCTAGGCACTCTTTCTTCCTTTACTATTACAACAGAACCCCTTGTTAAATTACAATTAGCTTTGAACCCCTTTACCATGCAAGGCAGGTTTCTAAGGTACTCGGATTGCCAGATGTTCCAGAATTTCTCCAACTGACTCAGACGCACAGCCTCTCTCACACACAAATCCTTTGAGGTCACACCTGAGGCAGAGTCATCTGCCAGTTCCACCTGAAAACCTGCTGAACGACCAATAAGAAAATGAGATGGAGTAAGGGGATTAGCAACATCAGGTTCTTCACCTACAAATGTCAAGGGTCTAGAATTGATACATGCCTCCACCTCATGAAGAGTGGTTTCTAATTCACTCCTCGACAATGTCTTAGTGCCCAACGTCTTTCTCAACGCAACCTTCACTGATCTAATGAGGCGTTCCCACCAGCCTCCCCACCAAGGCGCATTAGGTACAATAAACTTCCATTGGGGGGCCATGGGGCCATAATGTTGCTTCAACAGGTTGGAGACACCCAAAAAGGTTTTAGCATTGTCAGAGTAGAACACAGAAGGTAAACCACGTCTAGCCGTAAACCGACGAATTGCCAAATTGCAATCAGTAACCGAGAGAGACTCAGTAAGCTCTAGGTGGACAGCTCTGACAACAGCACAAGTAAAGAGAAGAAGATACAACTTCTTGGAGGGGAAATCAACACAAAATAAGGGACCAGCCGCAACGCAGACGTCACAAATACGACAAGTCTAGCACACAATAAGGCACCAAGTAATTCTAGCCTAGGGAGGGAAACTTTCTTTATAGGGGCTACCTTACCTCTAGCAGCAATCAATGTTACCTTGAAATTACCCTTTTCTGGCACTCTCACATACACACAAGCACCGTACCCCCTTTCCGACGCATCACCAAAGGCATGAAGTTCAATAGCAGGGAGATCTCTCCAGGACAATTCTGAAAATAAGTAACGATTAATTCTCAATGATTCAAGTACAGAAAGTCCTACTACCCACAACTTAACTCTGCCTTGCATAGCCTCAGGTAATGGTTCATCCCAGTCTAGACCTAATCTCCAGATTTCTTGGAATAGTATTTTTGCATGCATAACAAAGGGACATATGAACCCCAAGGGGTCAAAACATCGAGCAATTAGGCTTAACACATTTCTTTTAGTACAAACAATATCCCCAAAGGGATCTACATTCTCTACCTTAAATGTAAAACAGTCTGAGGAGGAATCCCATTGTAAGCCTAACACCTTTACACCTTCTACAATAGAATCTTCTGTCATGGGCAAGGTTTTATAATTAGAAGTACACTTTGATAGGCACATACCAGCCTTCTTCAACATACCACAGGCTTCATCAAATCTTGCACAGGCCTCAGCAGGGCTATCAGCCCCAGAAAGCCAGTCATCAACATACAGATTCTCAAGCAATTCAGAAACCACCTCTGAGGGAGGGTATTTCTTTAAATGAAATTTCAAAGTGGCATTCAACAAAAAGGGACTACTCTTATTTCCAAAGGGTACTCTTACAAAACGGAAATGTTTTACAATATCCTTTTTCTTCAACAAAAATCTGTGAACATCACGGTCCTCCCTCCTCACCTTAATTTGAAGGAAAGCCTTTGTAATATCAGCAGTTAAGGCCACCTTCCATCTTCTAAACCCCAGTAAAACTTCTACTAAATCTGGGTTTAAGGAAGGACCACTTTCTAAACAGTCATTTAGGGACACACCATTACTGCCACGAGCTGACCCATCAAACACAGGCCTGATTTTGGTGGAGATACTCACCTCCCGCACCACAGGTCTATGAGGCAAATAGAACACTGGGTACCCACCCTCCAACTGATGGGGTGGGATCTCTTCTATAATACCTTCCTTTTCATACTCTTCAAACACTGTATAATATTGTTCCTGCAGACCAGGGTCCCTATCTAACTTACGACTCAGATTATCCAATCTTCTCAAGGCATGGTGTTTGTTATCAAGTAACTTTAACTTTACAGACCCTGATTTCCAGGGAAGGGCCACCTCATAACGGCCTTCCTTGTGACTTACCAATTTCTCAAATTGCACCAGAATAGGGTCAGGCTTAATAGCGTCAGAACGTGGTTCCTGGGCTTGAATACCTACAGATTCTAAATCCCAAAAGTTACTCAAGCTATCTTCCTGAAAATTAGAAAATGTTAACAGTTGCACACCTACATCACATTTATCTTTGGACCTAATTGAGGATCCAGACAAAACCCAACCAAAAACAGTCTCCTGGGCTACAAGCCCTTCATGACACACAATTTTGTTAGGGAGCATCAGCTTCCAATACAAATCTAATCCAATCAACATATCCACCTGTATCTTTCGGTTGGATCCATACTCATCAGCTAGGTTAAGATGCGCAAAGGGCTCTAAGCACTTGGGATCCACCTTGGTCCTACATAAAGGGGGACAAATTACATTAATCTCAGCTACCTTAAAGCTATATTTGTGGTTATTAGCCCCTAAACTCATCACTTCATAAATGCTACACAAATCTGCCTTGGAGGCCTTACCTCCCCCAAAGGCAGAAAATGATAAATACTCAGAGGTCAGCCACTTGGGCCTGACCCTTTTGACCAAGTCCTTGGAAATGTAGGATCGATCCGATCCTGTATCAAACATTAAAGTTGCAGATATTATACCCTGATAGCCTACAACCTTTATCTTTGCTGTTTGTAATACACAACACTGCTTAATAGCCCTAGCCCTTGACTCACAAGGAGCCACTCCCACATGTGTAACAGATTCACTCTCCCCCCGCACCTTTTCTCCTTCAGGGGTTTTCTCACTAGCTGTTACAGGGGTTATTGCTTCGGACTTACGACAAATAAGTGCATGGTGATGGCCACCCTTGCACTCTGAACACCTGGCCCAGCAACCCCTTGCATAATGGCCAGGAGATAAACACTTAAGACACAGCCGCTTTCCACGAATGGCTTCTTCTCTTTCATGAAGAGAGAGCTTCATTATACCTAAACACTTATCACTAGGCTGCAGCTTTCCACAGAATGCACACTGTTGCTTAGAGGCACTCTCTTCTGATGAAGTTTGAAGGGCTGAGGCAGAACCCTGGATGAGCTTTTTCTGCCTTTTTTCCACGCCAGGATCCTCAGTCTTTCGATGGTTCAGCCCCTGAAGGGCCTCAGCCCTTTCTCGCCCCTCAACTTCTCGTTGTAGGAATTCCAGCAGCCCTTTAAGGTCTCCTTCCTCTTGCTGACTTCGAGACCACTCCAGTCTAATCTCGTGGGGGAGCAGGGACAAGATCATGGGCGCCAATACCAGCCCATATTGGTCCCCTCCTACCCCAAGAGCCTCCAAACTGCGAACATGGGCTATCACGTCGTCTTGCAACTTCCGCAACGCCAAGAGTTGATTGTCGTACTTCGATCTCCTTGACAACGCAAGCTGCATTAGATCCTGAATGTGGGCGGAAATTATCTTGTTTGGTTTGGCATACCTCTCTTTTAACAGTTCACATGCCGATTTATAATTAGCTGCCGTCTGAGCCAGACCCTGTATAACTCTTCTCGCCTCGCCCTCCAACACAGAGCGCAGGTACATAATTTTGTTAACAGGAGGCATAGGCTTGTCATCAACAATAGCCTTAAACTGATCCCAGAACGGCATCCACTCAGTTATTTTTCCGCCAAATTTTAATAACTCAAGCCTAGGCAATTTCACACTATGTGCTTCACTACTAGGCTCACTTGCAGAAATTATACTGCCTTCAGTAGCCCTACTATTCAAGTTCACAAGTCTACCATTGCCTAACCTTTCTAAAACTTCTGCAGCAGCAATGCGTGTTTGGCCTACCTCACTGAGGAAATCGTCGGCTTCATAGACTAACCTTTTGACTTCTTCCGGATTTTCGATCAAGTCTTGCACCGCATCATCTAGTTCAACCCACTTAGACTTACGGTGGTCGAATTCGTCCACTAGGCTAGTCAGCTCATGCCAGCTTGGTTGGCCTTGTAGAACTCCACTTAATTTTCTCGCAGCACAACGCAGCCATGCTTCAGCTCCGACTTTCTTCAATCTAAGACTTCTCAGTTTCATCAAAATGTCAGGAAATCCGGGAAAATCTTCGTCACTTTCTTCTGATCCCGGGTTCTGGGCACCATGTAGGTTATTTGGGGCCTCTGGCCCCTCATCGTGAGACATTATCTCCTCAATATTCAAACTTTCTCACGGGAGAGAGAAAAACGCGCGCTTCCTTCAATCGTTTATTTCCTCTCACAAAAAATTCAAAATTCAAACAGCTTGGGGAGAACGTAACAGGTTCCACAGTTCTTTTTTATAATTCCCAGTTCACTCAAAAATTCACAATAACGGTACAAACAAGATACAAAACACAATTGGTACACCAATTTACAACTTCAATATAAAAATAGCAAGAAACTCTGAAAAGAACGGGCATAAATACGACACAGCACAGGGAATGGGGAACTTCAAAAGGCGTCACCCTCATAAAGGGGGCAAAACAATAATTGTTTTACAACACAAACACATATATACCTGATTAAACACACTCCACAATTGTCATATAAGTAAAGTTTAGCAATACTCAATAAATCTACTTAAATTTCCACATATTAATACAATGTAAACAAATAGGGAGCGTTCTTTTAGACGCTAAACGTACATTTTAACAAACGTAAACACAAGATCGAGAGCATTCTTTTGGACAAAAATCATACATTCAACACGCAGGGAGGGACTATTTCTCTCTCTCTCTCATGAGGTTTCACTTCCATCGCCGTATCAGAAACAAAAGAGTTCATTCCGTGTTTTTACTGACTCTTCTTTCTGGATGGTGTAAAACGAAGAGACTATATAATTATATGATCTTTTCTCTGGTTTTCCGAGAGTAAATCCTTTATCATCTAACTTCCACCTCCACTTCTCGGATGATAAAGCCGAGCGAATTATTAATAAAAAATATTTCAAAGCAAATTATTATGCCCTCTCCCTCCCAGGATCGTTAACTGTACAAGTGATGAATGAAGCGTCGAAGAAGAAGAGTTATTTTTGTAGACATTAAACTTCTCTTCACCGAGAGTTATGATTCGTGTATAGGCCTATGTTCCAAGTTGAGGGTCTCCCTTCATGTAGCTCGTCGTGTGGAACCCCTGCCCACACCCCCATACCCTTACCCTCACTTCCATGCCCACACCCCCACTACCATACCCACACCCCCTCACACACATACCACCACTCCCATACCCACACTCCCATACCCACACCCCGACTCCCACAGTGGCTCAATGGCTACCCCAAGTTTTTGAGCGAAGCTGCAATTACTAGTAATTCTGGTTTCTGTTCATAGAGTATCGTGTTCGTTAGCGTCATTTATCTCGCTCTCTCCCTTCGTCGGTATAGTTTTGGACGTGACCTCAATTTTGTGTCCATCATAATCAGTGTTGCCAAAGCGCGGAGGGAGAAACGACCAAAAGTGCGGAGAGAGAAGATTCGAGGGGGAGTCATCGAACGCAGAGCTGAGGAGGTCTGCACTCTGCACTCCTCACGTATGCCGAGCTGTAGGTCCGCATACATATTTATGCTTTTAAAACGTTTTCTATTAATAAAAACTAATTAAAATTATAACTCTGTTTCATTCACCACAATACACATATTTAATATTTTTTTTAAAATACTAATGTTTTTGAAAAACGAGCCATTTTCACTATAATAGTCTCGAGTGTTTACTCGCCAATATCAGATACGATAGTGAACTAAGAACCGATTGTGACAGCAGCAGATGACGTATCCCAAACGTGATATTACAATATATTCATTCTTTAGGTCCAGCAATCTTCAATTTGCCTTCGTAACTATACAGTATATATATAGGTTAGTAAAGTTTGGTTAATTTGTGAATTAATCTTAGGGTGAAGACTGACTTACATTATTGTAAACTTAAGTCATGTTTAATGATTTTTTTTTTTTACAAAAAAAACTGCAATTCTGTATTAGGCAATTGCATTAGTTGAAGTGATTCAACCGATTATAACCGAATAAGTTTCGATATCATTATACTAGGAAGTAGAGTATTACAATCGTAGATTTTCTTTATATTAATGTAGTTTATTGATAAAAAAAAGGACCAATTATGATGTGCTCTTTTCCAATATTTTTAAACTCATAGCCATGGATAGGGCATTCATTTGGCTTAGAATTGCCATATATACCATGAATCATGCATAATATGCTGTCCACTCTCTTAGGGAAATATCTCATTTCAAAATATCAGATCATAAAAGGTGGCATAGACCTACATGTTTAATATCGTTTTTGTCAGTTTACAATGCTTGTGACATTGATTTTAAGCTTTGACCTATGTTATATATTATGTTGTTTATTATCACTATTGCTTCAGCAAACGTTTTGATTTAACATACTGCATATTTCCTAAAGTGACAAATGTGGTTTAGAAAAAAAAAAAGGACAAACTACCTATGAATATTGAAGGATTGATGGAGCTTATCGACTTACACTGTGGGGAACTCAAGGAACTGAGTGAAAAGCAACCGTTTTTAGTAAAGAAATACATTTCAGTGCAGTTTGTTGTAACTTCCCACTTTTTGCTGATAACTTTATGAATAAATTTACGTGCTCGCTTTCACTTTGTAGCCTAATTTACACATCAAGTCATATATAACAATCATAACTATAAAACATATTATATTTTATATATATAATATATATATATATATATATATATATATATATATATATATATATATATATATATATATATATATATATATATATATATATATATATATATATATATATATATATATATATATATATATACATATATGAGAAATGCTGTTTGTGTACACAAATTACAACTTTGAAATTGGGTTTTTCTCTATGATCTTTCAGTGTTCCTCGATGGCTAAGAAACGAAAGTTTCGTGATGCTTGGCTGCATGAGGATGCCTTTAAGGAGTGGCTGAGTAATTGCAGGGATGATCCATGGAAAGCTAAGTGCTTGATCTGTGATCGTTCATTCTCTGCAGAGATTTCTTCACTGAAAAGGCACAGAGATAGTCACCGTCACATCAGTAACATGTCTCTTCACCAAGAGGAACCAGCTGATGAGAGAGAGCTTCCAAATGAGTGTAACAAAAGCTGAAGTAAAGATAGGCCTATTTTGTGCTGAGCTCAACATATCATTTTTGACTGTTGACTATTTGGTAGACATGAAAGATATAGCTCCAGAATTGAAAATCATTCAGTCACTAAGATTAAAACGAACTAAAGTAACTAGAATAGTCCAAGACGTAGCAAAATTTGCACATTCAGATTTGATTGCTATTCTGCAGGTGACCAAATTTTCCTTAATAGTTGATGAAACGACTGACATTACTAACTCTAAATGTTGTGCTATTCTTGCTAGGGATCTTAACAAGACTAGTTTGTCAATAGAGAGTAGACTTTTAGACCTAGTCGGTATATATGACGGGGACAGTAATGATGGAGGCAGCACTGGAAAAAATCTATTTGATATTCTTAAGAACTATCTTACTGAAAATGATATTCCATTGGAAAACTTAATAGGTTTTGCTGCAGATGGTGCTAACAATTTAATGGGGCAACATAATTCGGTAGCCAGTAGATTGAAAGAAGAATTTCCAGGTATTACAATATTGAAATGTATCTGCCATTCAGATCACACGTGTGCTTCTCAAGCAGCTAAGAAACTCCCTCGCAAATATGAGGACTTAGTCCGAAACATATATACATTTTTTTCACACAGTTCTAAAAGGCTTCTTGAATTCAAAGAATTTCAATCATTTTGTGACGTAAAACTTCACAGACTAGGTGGTTATCTTTCCAGATGGCTGTAGAACGCGTCCTGGAACAATGGGATGCATTGACTTTGTTTTTTATGGAAAAACATCTCCAAGAAAGGTTAGTTATGGCTAGTGATATCTTAGAAACATTGCGTGACCCTTCAATGTTACTTTATATTAAATTTCTCAAATATGTCCTCCCCAAATTCACCTCATTCAATTTGATGTTCCAAAGTGCACATGCTACAGTCCATACTCAGAGTGTGTTGTTATATTCAGAGCTATTGAAAAGTTACATGGACAGGCAATATATTAATTCTGTTCATGATATATCTGCCATTGATCCAGCTGACGAGTGACATTTCATCCCTCTTAGAAATATATACCTAGGGTCGTATTTTCATGTTCTTGTACAAAGAGATCGATATAAAGATCAAACTATCTGTGCTGGATGATGTTCGAAATCGTTGCAGAGAATTTCTCATTGTAGCTTGTCTAGAGATTAAGAAAAGGTTTCCATTAGAAAAAGATGAAGCTGTGGAAAAACTGGCTATTTTTGACGAAGTAGATCAAGTACTGAGTGAGTACATGTGTAAACATCCCGACTTTGGCAGATTTGGTAGAATCCTTTCCGAGAGTCTATTCTGGTGACGTTCAAGTACTGGATGATGAGTGGAGGCGTCTCCCCGCAGTACAAATCCCTGATAGTTTAAGATACAATGATAATAAAGAAAAATTCTTTAAAGAACTTTATGATTTCACGGCTAAGCCAAGTAAGTGGTTCAAGCTTCAGAACGTTATGTGAGTTTGCCTTAAACATTCTGTCACTGCCAACATCCAATGCAGACGCTGAGGAGCGCATTTTTTCAAAACTGAATCTGATAAAGACGAAACATCGCAACAAACTCTCTAACACTACGTCAGCTTCATTAATGACCCTCTCAGAAATGGTAAAAGCTCAAGGCAAAACATACGACTTATGTCCAGATTTACTGATTAGTTTGCAAGGCATTGACTGACTCGGAACTTCCTGAATAATAGAATGTGACATCACTTCCGCAGGGAACATACTTTGGATGAATGAGTGACTCAAATAACCAAAGCAACATTTATACTCTAGTCTATAATTCATAAGAAATATTTTGTGCATTACCAAAGAATCTTTAATGAAATATGTTTTCACCATATTTTCGATAACTTTATGGAATATATTTATGAACTGATCTGATGTTTAACTATTATCTGAGAAATTTATGAGTTCCTTTATGAATTATGATTATTTTCATATTGTATAGTAATTAGCAGATATTTATTTTTCAATGAGTAAAGGAATATATTTTTCTTGCATTTATACAACATAGAATTTTTGTGCATACTTCTCTCGATATTTCTTAGAATGTTGGGAATATAATTATGAATTTTTTTGGTGGTGTTTTATTCATATCTGAAAAATTTATCATATGTATATAAACACTAGTGCTCTCTCTCTCTCTCTCTCTCTCTCTCTCTCTCTCTCTCTCTCTCTCTCTCTCTCTCTCTCTCTCTCTCTATATATATATATATATATATATATATATATATATATATATATATATATATATATATATATATATATATATATATATATATATATATATATATATATTCATTAAAGTTAGTTTATGTTTCAAAAGATATGAAGCAGCTGAATTTTGGAAAGGGGAAAATCTAACTCTAAAGAGGAATATTTAGTAAACCCAACTCATATACTGGTTAAGGTTAGGTTAATATAACCAAGGTGACTATTTTATCTAGTTGGTGAAGCAAAATAACATTGCTTGGCAACTCTACACCTCCCGGTGAGGAGTTAGTTTCTCGGTGATGTGCGGACTTCGGAAGTTCGCGGCAATCCTCAGTCCTCACTCCTCAATGTCTCTTGAGACCTCGTCACCCTCGTGGCGAGTGGACAATACTGCGGGACGTTTTGGACCAGCTCTAAGATATTGTACAGCTTCAATCTGTTGCCAAGCTGAATGCTTTAATTGTGAAGTTTGTGAGGTAGATGTTTATTCCTACATTTTTACCTTTTAGGGGAGTACTGCATGGGTGGTGCTTTGTATGGGGTGCTTAGACAGTATTCAGTGTTCCTCTGCAGCGTTTTTGGACCTCAGCTGCATTTGTATCTGTGTCACTTTTCATCCAGCCCCTGGGTTCTCCTCCATTTTAGCTATTCAGCTTTTAATCTTGCATTTAAGAGCAGTTCCTCTTGAGTCAGGACCAGCAGTCCTGAGGTGCGAATTTCTTTACACTGGGTTTTTTCTGCCATGTGTGAATATCATTGAGTTGGTTTTCCTCTGTCTTAAGTTCTTTCTTTTCCTCTTTCTATCTGATTCCCATCAGGTCTAGGTAATAATAATAATAATAATAATAATAATAATAATAATAATGCAGTGATTTATTTGTGTATGTGAAATTACTGCAGACATTTCAACAACTTCTAGAAGAATGTATGGTGTTGGTGGACAGCAGGTGTATAGAATATCAGAAGCTCATGGTCCAACTTTAGTGTACTGTAGTATATATATAAGGAAGCACAATTTCAAGTAATGAAGCCCGTATTTCACAAACAGCTTCAAGACATCATGACTCCACTTAACACGGAAAATACTCTTGAATGGAATCATGATGATTCATTACTGCGTGTGAAATGAACTGTATTCCTCAAATATGTTTTTTAAGTTATCAAAATTTATTCCTCAAATTTGTTTTCAGATGTATCACACTTTTTGAACTGTAAATTGAATATGTATTGAAAAAGGCAGAGTCTGAATGGTGCAGCATTTGATCAATTTGTTTATGTGACTGGGGATATTGAGAGTCATTCTGGTACACTCATTGAAAAAAGTGACTGGGTCAGTATTGGAAAACAGTTATAATCATCTAATAAAGTTACTCTGTTGTGTAGGTGTTTTTATTTTTACTTTTATGTTAGCAATTTAAAATAGGTCAGAAAGGTGAGAAGCTGTATAATTCATGAACTCTAGTGTCAGCAAGCTGGTTCTGTATTTCACACCAGTCACTTCCAGAATATGAAATTCATCTTCTGTCGTCTGTTTCCTGAATTAATAATATAAGCCTCATTTTAGAAATGGCTTTATCACCTCTTGAAGGGAAGCAGTCCATTAACTCACCATAGTTATAAGTTCTGGTTAGTCTGCTATAGGTTTTTAGACTAAAACAATTTGCTTTGGTATCACATAGTACTTTACTTATATTTCAGATCTTGAGAGCAGCTAGATGTACAGTACTGCCACCTTGTTTAAGTACATGACTGCCTTTTAGGACCATAATGATTTAGTTATGGTAAGGAATAACTTTACTATTTTCTGAGGTACACAAGTTCACGATGGAGTAAAAAGCACGTATTAATTCTGCCTTCTTTATTTAACTTACTTTTTTTGAAGTACAAACTAAATTGAAATTGTTTGTGGTTTGTGTTTGTTGGTTTATTGTTGACAGAAGTAGAAAGTGGGCGTTGGAGATGATAAAATCGAAGTTTTCTTTGAACCAGGACTTTGAGCCTTATGTAGTTTACATCAGCCTTCCTAGCTGGATGTTGTGTAGAGTTAGAAGTCAGGTGTTGATACCATAGTAGCTCCTGCCATTAGGCATAATAGTTTAAGAGATGCCACTGAACATTGTGCCACATTCTACCTCAGGAACGTTCCTTTTGATCCATTAACATCTCATTAATAAGGTCAGTAGTTGCATGGGATTTGGTAGCCTCATAATCATCTACCTTCTTCGCACAATACTCGCATTTCAAGTGATTGGTAGTTAAGTTGTTCTGCTGCACTTGCCATAGCTACGGTACATTCCCAAAAGTTTGCCTCAGTGTGCTGACGTTTCACTCATGAACTTCATTATCAGTACAGGTTCTTGCTTGTGCCTTTTTGTTTGTAGGAGCAGTTGTGAAATAGTTCTGCACTGCAATGTCTTGTGCACTTTCACTTTAAAGCTTTGCCGTCGTCTATGCCCCCGTATTATAGTTTTTATATTGTTTCTTTCCTTCCATATCTGCGACTTCTCCGACTAACTTCTTTCCTGCTTGAAATACATGCGCAGGCCATCTCTGCCTTCCAGTTCTTATATGATCTTCCCAGCTTACTCCAATGAGTGAACCTAAGCATTTTTTAGTTACATCTCCTCCAGATCTGCTCTGCATTCTTTGCAAGTCTCCTTGCCTGTGTCATGTTGAATAGTACATCTAGTTATCTATTGTTAGTCCCCTGTTCTCACACCACTTCATCCAGGCTGTTGCCAAGGAAATGGAAATGTTCTACCTCCTCCAAGGAAGGCCTTCTGTTCAATTA
Organism: Macrobrachium rosenbergii; assembly: GCA_039081455.1. Classification (NCBI taxonomy): domain Eukaryota; kingdom Metazoa; phylum Arthropoda; class Malacostraca; order Decapoda; family Palaemonidae; genus Macrobrachium; species Macrobrachium rosenbergii. Next base: position 22,328 of record JANJGK010003460.1, read on the forward strand.
CAACAGTTTGGTCCTACTCAGGTGAGCCCTATAAGAGTAGTATTGTAACTCACCAGTCTGGTTCATCAAAATAATAATAATAATAATAATAATAATAATAATAATAATAATAATAATAATAATAACAATTATCACCATCATCTCCCTCCTTGTATTTTGGACGTCAAAAGTATGTTGCTGTTTATATCTTACATTCCTTCGCAATTCCTGCGTCACCATCTGTTCCATTTTATTCATAGTGTTGTATTATATCTTTTCCTCTCCTGTTGCATCCACATTCCTGTTCCTTGGCTTTGCTTCCTTTCCTGTCACCAACAGCTTGGGTTCACTTCTTTACTTTGCTCTTCGATTCTCTTCTCCATTCCTCTGGTCCATATTTCCGGGGCCTCCCTTTCTGCATTTGTTTGGAAATGTTCCATTTCTGTGAACAATAAAGGATTTGCTGGCCATCAGGGGTCACTAATATGTATTCAAATTCTTCTGATATATCTAGACTTGTATAATGATACAGTAACATGACTTTCTTTCCTGTAAACTTTGTAATGACCGCCTACTTGCTTGTTTTGATACTGTGTCAAATGCCATTTTAGCCCGTGTACTACATGAGATAACCTCCTTTTTTTTTGCATAAGACCTCTCCTGTAGCTTCTTTAGTACAGATACTGCCTCTGTTGAGGGTTTCCCTGGCATGAAACTGCAACTGACAACTGTTGATTTTGACAGTTGTTGCAGGCTTTTTTCTGCAATTTCGCCAATACTTTCGCAGCATGCCGTAAGGATTTTATTCCTCAATACCATTTTCCTACTTGTTATATTATTGTGTGGCGTTATTCTTCTCTCAGTGTTGTTTGATCTCATCCTAAGTATTTTTTTTTAGCATATATTCAATGATTAGTTTAGAGCAACATTCTGAAGCTGGTTTTAGGAAATTACTCATTATTCCTGATAGCCATGGAGCGTTTCCGGTTGTCATCATCTTAAGACTATCTGGATTTATCATTCCTCATTCATTTTTCTATTCCAGGAATTTCCTTTTTGTCTCCGAGCCCAGTAGGTGCACTGTAGGCATTACTTAAGGCTCTTTGCAGCGTCCCTTCAACCCCTTTGATTCCCTTTATTGTACCTCCATTCATATTATCTTTCTTGCCCCTTGCTTTCCACCCTTTCTTAACAATTATTTCAAAGTGCAGCTGCGAGGCTTCCCTTCTGTTACACCTTTAAAACAATTTTGCTCTCAGTTACCCTTTCAGGTTTGAATGACATCATCATAGCTCGAAGGTCTTGGCCTGTGGCCTAAACCTTATATTCCATTGCACTTTTGTCCCTCAGGGGTGTTGAGATTCTGAGTACAGTCTTCTAAAAAGTGGGGTGTTGAAAAAAGCCAAAGTTTTATTTATATTTCAGAATGATGCCAAAGTTTATGTTTTGTAATCATAAGAGGTTGAGGTCTAAATAATAACTTCAGCATGAGTAGACAGTTCAGACTGACAGGAGGACCTTTGGAATCTTAGCCACTCTCTTAGGGTGAGTGGAGATATTCCAGGTGTAACATTTTAGGTGGTGAAATAATTTGCACAATTTTGGTGTCATTTTTTTTTATCAAGATTAGCAGTCGTATTTAAGAGTATTATCTCCAAGGAGTTTTGTTTCTTTATCCCCTTTGATGCAGGTCATGTTCTAGTTGTTTCATAATAGAACTGACTTAATTATATGGTTCTGTGCGTGTACATTATACAAGTGTAGTTTCTGTGGTAAAGCTATGCTTAAGAAACTCACATTTTACTTATAATTTACCTATTTTGACCATGCTACCATGCCTTTAAATTGGTGCATGGTCTATAAAACCTGCATTGCATAAACGTGGACCTTATTTGTATTGGCACGAGAAATATTCTCAGAATATTCTTATTTCAGGTTGTGGCATGCAGACTGTGCCAAACCAACTTTAATTAGACTTACAGTTGTAGATCGTGTGACAGGAAGGTGTCAGTTACAGACAGTTTTGTTAATATCTATCTTTGGAAAGTATTATATATTATTTGTGTCTTACAGATGTGGAGGTGTACATCCTTCCTCATGAAGACTGGGCCCTTCATATCCTCGTCTCCTGCTTTGGCGAATTGTTTCGTGTCGTGTAATTTCAACAGAGCCTTTGAGAAGCAGATGTGAGGATATAGCAATCAAAGTTTTTCCTCACTTCAGAAGAATGTTTATATTTTGCAGTGCTGGTGTTAAATACGATCTGTTCTAGTCCTTCTGTTACTCATTGTACTCCTTATCACTTTGGTCACCTTGTAAAAGAGAGACTTTTCAAAGATTGCCTGTAAACTACAATAATGTTATGCTGCTGTTATTTGGGGTTCCATCATGCAGCATTGCCTTGTCTTTCTTTGGGTGATTTGGAGCGGAAAGATGGAATAAACTGATATCGATAGCTCAGTTTAGTTTCATGAAAAGGGTAGGGGGAAGTTCGTTCAAGCGTCCTGGTTAGGGTTTTGAGAAAGAGTGACGTAACGTTATGTTCCACAATTAGACAATGTTGATTTGTTTATTGTTTGACAATCTGTAATGTATGCAGTGTAGTGTTATGCACTTCTTACGGTGTCTTTATTTTAGCCCGTGTGCATGCATGCATGCAGGAGTTTATGTATACTTGCAATTATTTGTTTATGTAGGCTACACTTGTATGTTCATGATTCTGTGCAGAAGTATCATTGTAAGTATAAAATACAGAGTGATTTTATTTGTTGCAGTTTTTGATTGATTCAATTGCTGTAAGGATTTAAATACCTTCAGTGTTGTATTTAGGCTTCTAAAGGTGACCTGATATTGTAGTTTGTTATAGTATTGTTGTGCATTTATCATTAATATAGTTACTGTGTGTGTTGTTGTATAGGAGGAAACAAAAAAACTGAGTAATAAAATGAACTGTACAAAGTGTCCTGCTTTGAAACGAAAAGATATTCAAATGGCTGTTGTTTATGAGACAGTGGTTCAGGTTGATCATAACTCTGTATTGTGCATTAGCATTGGTAATTTTTTTATTACAGTGAATTATTATGTATTTGTAGTAACAAATAGTATTTTTCATCGGTTTTGTATTTCCACTTATTTCAAAGCTTGCTTAATGTAACAAATAACATTCAAAGAGATGTGTAATGAAAATGTTCTGCGGTTTTTTAATTTATATTAAAGTTTTGTAATGAAATGAATGTGGCAGAGTAATTTTTTTCATTTATATTAAATGTTCAATAAAATAAACATGGTAATTTTTTTCAGGTAAATTTTTCAATGGAATTAGAGATATGAAAGTGAAACTGGTTTTGTGCAAGTTACTTGATGTGTCGATATTTTGGGGTGATATAACAGAAATATTATACTGCTCCAACATCATTTTTCTGTCTAGTTGTTACTTGGTCTTAAACATAATTGGTCTACCCCAGTATTATGTAAAGAGGCATACATAATTATTTCCAGTGTATTTCGTGATATCTCTATACCTATAATGTAAGGGTTTTGGTCTGTTTAATATGTGAATCGGTAATCTCAAGTTATGTAGTGTTGGAACAATCCCTACTGATCAGACTGCTTTATAAAGTTAAGTATACCTTAGTTTTACCAGACCACTGAGCTGATTAACAGCTCTCCTAGGGCTGGCCCGAAGGATTAGACTTATTTTAGACTGCTTTATAAAACCCAAAATGTAGTATTTGGAACAATCCTTACTGATTAGACTGCTTCATAAAACCCAAAATGATGTTGGCACTCTCATATTTCACAGAAAACTGCTGGGAGTTTGTGAGGTTAGAAATATGACAAGTGTGAAATGGTGATTACACTTGTGTGTCCCCCCTGACTTGGTAACTATGCAAAGTAAGTTCACATCTTGAAAGATCCTTCAGACACTTTCACCTTCCAACAAAACGTGGAAGTGTCTCGATTCATCCAACTCCTTCGGTTATTAGGAATCACTTGCAGGACTGGAGTTTTGGCACCGTGCCTGAAATCCTAAATTCATTCAGGATTTCTCTCAGGTTTGAAGGATTTTATATTTGATAGGTTTACGTGAAGAATTTTTTTCCTTGACTTTAAAATGAGTGATAGGGTTCTATGGTTTGGTGGCTTCCTGTAGAACTGGACTTGTGGTAATATATATATGTGCAGCTTTCTGAATTATTAAGAAAAAATTCACAAAGCACTGTATACAGTCACTGGAGTCGAGGGGCCAATACTAGACATCGCTTGCCAGTGATACTTTATGTCACTCATTTCCTGGATTCTGCTTAACTACGTTTTCCAATAACGTGAAGGACTCTTCCTTGTTTGCTCACCTCGATCCACTGGGCAAGCCGTTTGCATTCATTTTGGAAGGTGCGTTGCTCTGTAAACCAGTCAAAAGATTTGCATTATAACTTTGCTTGTGATCTTAAATCTAGTATGGATAATGTCTGAAAGGAAATTTTTGGGCTTTCATTCATGCAGTCTTGATGAAAATGTTGCACATTACCCCTCTAAAAATTACCCATGCTTTAAAAAACTCATTCTGAATTTATTTCCTGATGTTATAAAGGCTCTGCCTTTTACATTGAGAGCTATGGCTTTGTGAGTGTGTAACTTTATGCTTCCTGTTTGTTTGTACTGTTACGGTGTTGTTTTCCTGGTGGTGGAATCTTGTAAGTGTTAGATTCAGGTTGGACAGCTTTAGCATCTTGAAATTGGACCCTTCCTCATGACTCCAGAATGTGACATACATGAGTTTTAGAGGACCCTATTCTCCTTGTAAACTGAGATAGGCCCTGAGGTTCTCCAAGTGATAAGGTTTCGTAATTGAGTCAGGTCAGGTAACTTGATTCCTGTGCAGAGCAAGCACAACTTTGCCCATTTATTGCTCCAGTGATTGTCCTCAAAGCCACTTTTGTGTAATTGATAAGGTGGCTGTCAATGTGTATGCTAGGCAAATTGTGACTTTCTGCCTATTCAGCTTACAATCTTTTGTTTTTAACAGAAGAACAGCAGATGATAGGTAACTACATTGGTGAGTGATGTGATCAGAAGAATGGCATTTCATTTCTATTATATTTTTAAATCATATCTGTTTCTTTTGAGATCATGTGTGGCGGTTTATACAGGTTGTCAAGAGTCCAATGCATCATTTCGTAGGTTTTTTTTTGTCATTGTTTTGCAAAACTTAGTAAGCTGAAGCCAGTGTTTATTTCAACTTTGTGTCCACATGGTCATGCAGATTACAGATTACTGATGCATGAGCTGCATATAGAAATGTCTCAACGGTTTGAGGAGGTTGATAGGGGCTATGGTATCATTCTAGCATTGAAATGGAAAGGCCAGGTTATGTATTAGTTGAATAAAGGTCTTATGGAAGATTGTTCTTTATATTTTCCATACAGTTCTTGTTGTGGGTTGATCAGGCTAAAGCTCATTGGTCTTAAATGTTGCATTGCTTGCCTAAACATATGATAATTTCCTGTTTTTAATGATGGTGTGGCTTCCAGTTTGACACGGTCCTGTCTTTTGTTGTATAGACCATGTAGGAAATATCTACAATTCATCAGTGGCCTTAGCTGATGTAGAGGTCAAGAAGTAGCTTCTGTCGAAGGGATGGAAATCATTGATAAACAGTAGCTAACCATCTTTGGTTACATTTCTTATCTATTTGAAGCACTGGCTACTGAAAAACATCGATTTTGGTGGGTATCCTGCATTTTCACCTTCAGATTCAGCTTGCTTATTTCCATTAATACTTTGATGTGGTTGGCTCCCATCCTTACTTGCATATTATTAATTGGTTACTGAGATAGCTTCAGTTGATCGATTTGATTCAGTGGTTATTCTTGTCTCTCCTTATTTGCTAAATGAATCTTCTAGTCCTGGCATTTGCTGTTAGCACAGTTTGCAGCTTAGGGGAAAATTTTACGGTTTCTTGGTACCTTTGAAGGAAGAGGAGTGGGTACTGGTTACTGACGTCCTCTGGTAGCTTCTTGTTTTGCTCTTTGCTTCCGAAGGAAGGAAGGAGTGCTGTCTTGCTTGATGTGTGTTTGTGGTGTGGTTGACTGGTGAGGCAATCGTTTTCCTGGTGCTGAAAACTATTACATCGGTTGAATTTATCTGCAAGTTGGACAGCTGTGGAATCTTGAAGCATTATACCCTTTTCAAGGAATGCAGAAGGAAACCGACTGACACTTGAATTTTATAGGAACTCTTTTGAACTGATATAGGCCTTGAGGTTCTCGAAGGTCTTGTGATTCTCCAGTGATATGTGTATGTCATTTGATATCTTTGTGTAGCAAGAACAGCCATGCCCATGTTGTTCCAGTTACTGTCCTCCAAGCCATGGTTTTTCTGCATAAAATCAAAGGTGGTTGTGAATTTGTTTGCCAGACTAATTACAGCTTTAGTGCTCAGCCAGGATTTTTTGCCCATAAATGGAAGGACTGCAGATGATATGGAGCTAATTTACAAACTGAGCAGTGGGTGGGCATTTGATCTCTGATTTCCTTTTAATCATTTTGATTTTTTTTATGAAGAGGTCAAGGGTGTGTACTGTAGATTTCTACAGATTATAAAGGGTCCAGCACACTGGCCACTGTCTGGTCAGTAGTTGATTGCCATTTCATAAATCTGTTGATATTGATTTTAAAGGCCAGTATTAACACTTTCCCAAGCCAGAGCCAGTTCTCATTTCACATCAAGTCGTACTGATTTTTGATACATCTGCACATAGAAAGGTCTCGGACTTCTTTGATGGGAGAGAGGGAGAGAGGTGCTAGATTTACCATAAGTATTGAAATGGAAGGATCTGAGGAAGAATTGGTTATGTACAGATCACATAGAAGATTATTCTTTATCGTTTCCTTACCTAGTTGCAGGTTGATTAGGTCATTAGTCTGCCTATTGCATGGCTTGCTGATCATTTTTCCTGGTTTGTGTTTTGTGTTGTGTTGTGGCTTTGTTGGTGTTTGGTGATTTAAAAAGTTTCTAACCTTCATTGCTAGATTCTATAGTTGTTATAGCAACAGTCTCTTCTTAGGTAGTGTGTGTTAGAGTGTGAAGAATAGGTTTGGGAGGTAAACTTGATCTATAGTTGGAGACAAAAAAAAAAAAAAAAAAAAAGGGCCACTTTGCACTAATGCAATTTAAATAACCTGTTCTGTTTTTGGTTTTCAGTCTAAATGTTCTTTGCAGCGTCCTTTTACTGTACCTCCATTCGTATTATCTTTCTTCCATCTTGCTATCCACCCCCACCCCCCCACCCCTAACAATTATTTCAAAGTGCAGTTTCACCAATCAAAGCTGCTTGCTCAACTTCCTTTGCGGCGCTGAGTGACCTCATAGATCTCAGTGCTGGGGCCTTTGGCCCAAACTCTATACTGTATTCCATACCATTCTATGCAAGAAATATCTTTATAACACAGGTAGTCTTAGTTGATGCAAAGGTCAGGGAGTTGCTTTCTGAGGGACTGATCTTCTACTTGTTCCATTGGCAAAAATGACTCGAATTAAAAGGTTATTTAACCAAAGATGTCTTAATAGAAGGGGTTATATCAAGGGCTGATTTAGTAGAAATCTCTGCTCAGAAACTATGGAATTGTTGCTCCATTATTCAGATAATTTTGTGAATGGAATGTAATAATGTTTGCTATGTACTGAAGAATCACGTACTCTGGAAAACTAATCATTTTGATATCTAGGTCATGATCTCTCGTATTCTAGATCTAAAACTGGAATGCATTACACCTGCCTCTGGTTCAGCTTTGTCGTTTTACATATTTTTCTGTAACAATATTGTATAATACCTGTACTGTGAGGTATATATAAATACATAAATTCCTAAGAATATTTCTGTAACAGTGTTCTGTATATTTTAGTGCTGAAAAAAAAAGTATACACAGTATTTACATTTGGTGTTTTATTAGCAATGTCTGCTGAATTAAGTAGTTTTAGTTAAAAGGTTATGTTGGTGCATACAGCTTATAGTTACTATTTGATCTTATACTGTAACCGCAAGCTTGTACAGCAAGAAATACACAATAAAAAAGAATAATTCGAAAATAGATTCAAGAGGCCAAATACTCGTTTATTGAGAATTGTCATAAAAAGGTCAATCATTGAAATGACTCTTTGCTTGAAAGACCTGGAAACTTGCCTCGAAAATTATCAGAAAAGAAGATAAAAAGCAAAGTAAAACAGTGATACAAATGAGTAACTATGTAATTAGACAAAATATATATGGGTAAATAAAAGTCATTAAGAATCTTACATCAAGGTGAACTAACACATACATGCAAGGAATAGACCGTCAGATGTTTGCTTTGTGAATCAAATACAGTAGCCTTAAGAGAAAATAACTCATATTATCAAAGATCTTTGTTTTTAAAATCGAGGAGATAGAATGTAGGCGTTCCTTTCCATGCTCTAAAATATATAACAGTTAAAATGCCACAAACACCATGAATTAGAAAGGTCTTCTTAATTCATGAAATCGATGTCTTTGTGGGTTTGTGGTCATCAAGGAAGCCTCGTGTTTCTTAGTGCCACCATATAGAGAATTTAAGTGACTGCCCCAAGCCGCACTATGCCATGGAAATATGGTGGGCTTCTGATAAGACTGAATGAATTTGGGAAATGGCATCCTGTACTAAACCGTCATATAAAACATTGGCCACCAATACTCGGAATTGTTGCAGACACTTTTTCAATGTGTAAATGAATAAACATAATGGACTTTCGCCACTTACCGAAATCTTATGTCTCAAGAGAAAAACTTGGGGGAACTGAAATCTCTTAAATGATATTTGAATGTTTTTAGAATTATATACGCTTCTGGGAGTGAGGAAAGTAAATTCTATTCGGAAATTGAAAGAATTGGGATGACCATTTTTTGACAGATTTTGTATCGGCACAGGGCCTCTCTCTCTCTCTCTCTCTCTCTCTCTCTCTCTCTCTCTCTCTCTCTCTCTCTCTCTCTCTCTCTCTCTCTCTCTCTCTCTCTCTCTCTCATGTTACACAAAGGAGCGATAGTTCCGATCTCTCTCTCATGCTGCCCAAAGGAGCGAAAGTTCCTCTATCTCCCTCTCTCCCTCTCTGTCATGCGACTCTAAAAGTCTAAATAGCAAAATCCAGTGTTAGAGTAACTCTGGAGAGTGAAAGACCTCGAATTTTATTCTGCATAAAAGTGACGGTGTCCTTAAACTGTATATTAATATGGCTGCCAAAATAAACTGATAAAGAACTTGACAGTTCATACAAGGAGGAAAATAATCAGTAATACGTCTCTGGAAAAGGATTCGCCAGATATTTCGTGATAAAATATAAACACTGTTACAGGCAAGGTCAGTTAAGCAGTCATTATTCTTCTTTGTACTTGTGCTGTTTCGAGTGCTCAAGTAAACATAACAGTTGACAGGTCCAGGATGAAGCTCGGTAGTTACTGAACGTTGTAGTCTCTTTCTCATCCCGACACAAATCAGTAATCATAACCACATTTTAAGAACAATTCTACGATCACTTCGACTCTACGTAAAGCTACCGGCCTTGTCAAACACTTACCAAACACTTACATCACTTGTAACTAAGTTTTTCTTACGGTCTTTGCATCAACCAACATTGAATTACGTCTTAATCAAAGCATTAAAACCTTATCTCTTTTGTGAAATGCGTCAGCAATCTCTCTCTCTCTCTCTCTCTCTCTCTCTCTCTCTCTCTCTCTCTCTCTCTCTCTCTCTCTCTCATTCCACATATTGTTATGATGCCAGTTTTAATAGCCATAATCAATCAATCGCTGTCTCTATCTCTTCCTAACGCAAATTAGTTATCAAAACCACATTTTACTAACAATTTTACAATAATTTCGACTCTACGCAAAGCTCCCAGTCCTATCAAACCTTTATAACACGCCCAACTAAATTTTTTCTTGCACACTTCGCATCAACCAACATCTAAAAACGTCGTATTCGACGCATTAAAACCTTAACTCTTATGTGGACTGTGTCAGCAACCTCATCCCCACTCTCTCTCTCTCTCTCTCTCTCTCTCTCTCTCTCTCTCTCTCTCTCTCTCTCTCTCTCTCTCTCTCTCGTTTGACGCCAGTTTTAGTAGCCATCAATCAATCTCTCCTTCTCATCCTGACACAAATCAGCGATCGTAACCAAATTTTACGAATAATTTTACGATTATTTAGAATCTTCAAACCCTTAACAAACACTTATATTACTCCTTACTAACTTATAAAACACTTATACAACTCCTAACTAAAATTAAAAAAACTTATATTACACCTAACTAACTTTTTCTTAAAGGTTCCGCGTCAACCAACATCTAAAAACGTCACATTCAACGTCCAACGGAATTCATATTTCGCGCCTCTCAATTATAAAAAGATATATTTTGTTCGCTTTACGGGGTCGGGAACACTATAGCCACCTATTATCGAAAAAAGAAACGAAATTCTTCTTCGAGGCCGGTTATCCAAATGTGTCTAAAATACGCTTATTACGATATATATGCCATTTCCTGCTGTAGCGTATGATTTTGTATCGTATCTGACGTATTTTGAAAGAGATTGCGACTAAATTACGTTAATATTTAAGGGGAAAATGCCATTTTAGAGTTTAAGCGTACTGAAGTCTTCGATTTAATTCAAATTCGAATGTTTAGGATGTTTATTGTTTTGGTCTAAAAAACCAACGAATTCCGTATCTTATTTACCTTATTTACGCTTGATTTCGTCTTATTACGTAAGAGTTAAAACCTACGATAACAGCAGCCTTTAATATTATTAACGAATAAAAAAAGCTACGTAACTTTTTTTTTATTTCAGCGAGAATCGAATGCATGAATCAAAGATGACGTCACTGGCCTCCACGATTACGTATTGGTTTCCATGGAAACCGAGGTTTGTACCTAAATTTCAAAACAAAATATATCTGTTTTTGCAATAAAATCTAGAAATAAAAAATTAATATTCATATGTACCATCTTGAAGTAGATTTAATTTTTTATTTTTATTGTTATATTACTCTTAAACTGCCTGATTTATCAATAAAAATATTAAGTTATGAGCTCGCTACTCACGTCGCATGGTTATACTGGTCAACTGTCGTCTGCTTCGATTCAAAAAGAAGGAAGAAACTGGCAAGTTTCACTCAAATCTATCGTCATTTACGTTCGATAAATGAGTAATTTTAACGATTTACGTGACAGTTTTTTGCATGAATATTAATTAATATACAAATGAATATGGAAACATGAGGAAATTGTGTTTTGATACATATAAAATCTATTAAAAACTAATTTTAAAAGTAACTAAAGGCAACTTTCTTTTCTCCCCATTCATAAATTTCTCACAAACGCTTAAAACTATAACCAAAACTGTATTGCAAATCACCTTACATATGTTGTACTTGATATACTTAAAAATAGCTTTGTGTACTATCTAAATCACTTTTAATTATTCCGTAAATATACACATTTAAATATTACCCATCAGAATTATTTAAAGGTTGACACAAAAAGAAAAGTATTTTGGATAGCTTTTCTTACCTGTGGATATACTGCAAACATCGTCGTCTGGTAGAAAAACCATAGACGATTCTATGTACTCTTAACATTCATTAGACCATTATAAATTCTTTTCATAAATTAATAAAAGCTTATTTAGTAAATTGAACAATTATTTTAAATTTTTATCTATATTACTGCTCTGACAAAAGCATATAAAAGAAATTATTTGCAAGTTCTTACTATAACTTTGTGGCCACACTGAAAAAATTTGTCTGCAGAAACACGCAACGATAGCCAATCAGAAGTGGTGTTGATGACGTAGTCAACAGCCAATCAGATACGAAAACTTTCCCGCCAAGATTTCACTCGGTCAGAGGAACCCTTCGGTTTATGAAGCGCTGTTTGGAAGAAATTGGCTCATACGAAACCAAATTGGCGGGAAGAGAACTCACTGGTTTCCATGGAAACCAAGGTTTGCTAACGAATTTCAAAACAAAGTCTATTAGTTTTCATGATACAACTTATATAATAATAGATTATTTATATACCAATACATCAAAACAAGTTTTATTGTAAGTATATTTATAGAAATACTGTTTAAATTCCGAATTTATCAATAAAGACGAAAGTTTATGAGATCGCTACTCACGTCTTATGGTTACACTGTCGTCTGCTCCAGCTCGAAAGAAGGCGGAAACTGGCAACTTTCATTCAAATCTATCGTCATTTACGTTCGATAATTAGGTTATTTTAGCGATTTACATGACAGTTTTTTGCATGAATATTTATTAATATACACAGAAATATGACAAGATGAAGAAACTGAGTTTTGAGATATATCCAATCTATAAAAAACGAATTTTAAAAGTAACAAAAGGCAACTCTTCTATTCGACTATCGCCACGGGATCCCCCGACTTATGACTTGCTATTGGGGCAGAATTTGAGTTTTTCGCTCTTATTTCTCTGCCTTCTTTTATTTATTTATTTATTTATTTATTTCAATGTATAATCCCCCTTGGGATTATGAAAATTATTGTAATCATACAGGGGCTGTAAGTTACTGTAATGTAATAGGAAAAATAAAAACTTGTATTATAATATATATTACAAACTTAGTCTCTGCCTATGAATAATTCACAGTGCAGCAGTATGTATATATATATATATATATATATATATATATATATATATATATATATATATATATATATATATATATATATATATATATATATATATATACATATATACATCCCAGTTTGCCTTAAATCCCCTCTTACAAAACCTTATTTGTGAGTTACAGTATCCTATACATTTTCTAAGAAAATTGATTAAGATTGTGAAAACCACACTTGTTGTGACGCCAGTTTTAGTAACCAGTTTTAGTTCAGGAATATATATATATATATATATATATATATATATATATATATATATATATATATATATATATATATATATATATATATATATATATATATATATAATTGAGTGTGGTTTTGACAGATCTCAATAAAATATTCTTAGAAAACGTATAGGATTACTGTAACTCACTATAAGGTTCTGTAAGAGGTGATTTTAAAGCAAACTGTGATTACTTTACTGCTGAACTTAAAATTAAGTTAATTTACAAGAGAACTAAACTCAATTCTGGACCAACAGCAAATCATAATTCGAGGGAACACGAGAAGATAGTTGGTTGAATGGAAAAGTTGCCTTTCTGTTACTTTTAAAATTCGTTTTTATAGATTGGATAGATATTAAAACTCATTTTCTTCATCTTTCCATATTTCTGTGTATATTAATATATACTCATGCAAAAAACTGTCATGTAAACCGCTAAAATAATCTAATTATTGAACGCAAATTACAGTAAGTTTGAGTGAATGTTGCCAATTTCTGGCTTCTCCTCGAACTTCCGCAGACGACAATTTAGCAGTTTAACCATAAGGCGTGAGTAGCGAGCTCATAAATTTATATTTTTATTGATAAATTCGTAATTTAAACATATTTTCATAAATTACCAAGAAAAATAACTTATTATGATATAGTGGTATATAAAAATAACTTTTACTATGTAAGTTTTACCATTAAAACTAATAGACTTTGTTTTAAAATTCGCCTACGAACCTCGGTTACCATGGAAACCGGTTACGTAATCTTCAGGGCAGTGACGTCATTCATTCATAAATTCCATTCCCTAAATGATGTCATGATAAAGTTTTATAGGACGACTCGAGATATCATCCCCAAAAGTATCTAAGTTTGAGGTCAAATCTAACTTTATATTAACTTATTACTTATGAATAATTAATTAATTCAGTCAGTAATCCTGTATTTCCTATTTAATGATCAATAATACGATTCGTCATGTTTTACTTTAAAATTTGCGTCAGGTTTCAAAGTGCATCTGTCAGTTTGTTTTACCAGACATTCATAGGAAAATACCTTTTTTTATTTCTTAGTTTTAATCAAAATACTTCAATAATGATAGATTTTTACGAAAATAGAAATAGAGATATTCGTTTTTTCTTATATGTCGTGAAATATTTAAATATAATATTTATTTATGGTAATCAGTTAAAGCTTAGACAATAGTTATATACTGTACCAAGCTAAAAGTTTAATAGTTGCTTAAAAATCTTTTTAAAATTAATTTTTTTGGTAATTTTAGCGAACGCAAAGAATAATATTTAGGACCAGAGAAAACAAGAAAGGTTTGTTAATCTATATTCATGTAAATCGCTAAAATAACCTACTTATCGAACGCAAATTGTAGTAAATTTGAGTGACAGTTGCCAATTTCTGCCTTCTTTTGAAATGAGCAGACAACAATTTAGCAGTATAACCACACGGCGTGAGTAGCGATCTCATAAATTTATATTACTTTTTATAAATTCTTGATTTACACATATATTTTCATAAATAAATAAGAAAAATAACTTATTATGATATAGTATTATATAAATATAAATTTTATTATATAAGTTTTACCTTTAAAACTTACAGACTTTGTTTTAAAATTCGCCTACAAACCTCGGTTACCATGGTAACCGGTTACGTAATCTTCAGGGCAGTGACTCATTCATTCATAAATTCCATTCCCTAAATGATGTCAAGATAAGGCTGTATAGAACGACTCGAGAAATCATACCCAAAAGCATCTCTTTGAGGCCAAATCTAGCTTTAAATTAACTTATCACTTATGAATAATTAATTAATCCAGTTAGCAATCCTGCATTGCCTATTTAATGATCAATAAAACGATTCGTTATGTTTTACTTTAAAATACGCGTCAGGTTTCAAAGTTCATCTGTCAGTTTGTTTTACCAGACATTCATAGGAAAATACCTTTTTTATTTCTTAGTTTTAATCAAAATACTTCAATAATGATAAATCTTTACAGAAATAGCAAAAAATATATTCTTTTATTTTTATATGTCATGAAATATTTAAATATAATATTTATTTATGCTAATCAGTTAAAGCTTAGACAATAGTTATATACTGGACGAAGCCAAACGTTTAACAGTTGCTTAACAATCTTTTTAAAATTAATTTATTTGGCATTTTTAGTGAACGCAAAGAATAATATTTAGGACCAGAGAAAACAAGAAAGGTTTGTTAATCTATATTCATGTAAATCGCTAAAATAACCTACTTATCGAACGTAAATTGTAGTAAATTTGAGTAAATGTTGCCAATTTCTGCCTTCTTTTTGAAATTAGCCGACAACAATTTAGCAGTATAACCACACGGCGTGAGTAGCGATCTCATAGATTTATATTTTTATTGATAAATTCGTGATTTAAACATATATTTTCATAAATTAATAAGAAAAATAACTTTTTATGATATAGTGCTATATAAATATAACTTTTATTATATAAGTTTTACTATTAAAATAATAAACTTTGTTTTAAAATTCGCCTACAAACCTCGGTTACCATGGTAACCGATTACGTAATCTTCAGGGCAGTGACGTCATTCATTCATAAATTCCACTCCCTAAATGATGTCAAGATAAAGTTTTATAGAACGACTCGAGAAATCATCCCCAAAAGTATCTCTTTGAGGCCAAGTCTAGCTTTAAATTAATTTATCACTTATGAATAATTAATTAATTCAGTTAGCAATCCTGCATTACCTATTTAATGATCGATAAAACGATTCGTCATGTTTTACTTTAAAATCTGCGTCAGGTTTCAAAGTTCATCTGTCAGTTTGTTTTACCAGACATTCATAGGAAAATACCTTTTTTATTTCTTAGTTTTAATCAAAATGCTTCAATAATGATAGATTTTTACAGAAATAGTATTAAAGATATCCTTATTTTCTTATATGTCATGAAAAATTTAAATATAATATTTATTTATACTAATCAGTTAAAGCTTAGACAATAGTTATATACTGTACAAAGCCAAAAATTCAATAGCTGCTTAATAATCTTTTTAAAATTAATTTATTTGGCAATTTTAGTAAATACAAAGAACAATACTTAGGACCAGAGAAAACAAGATAGGTTTGTTAATCTATATCTTATATCAAATCGTTAAAATTCGTTGTTATTTACGTAAAATCGAAGGTTGAATGCTTATGCAAACAAACAAAGTTATCAGTTAGTATTTATTATTCTTTTTTTCCCCTTTTTTTGTTATTTTAGTTATTTCAGCTGCCAATAGGTAGCTACAGCGTCGTAGGCCCCGTAAATTTCGTAAATCAGACAAGCCTAAAGTTAATTGAGAAGAATATCACTTTTAAACACATGTTAAATGCGATATTGAACATAAATATTAAATATAGCATTAAATGCATTTAAAATGCTTACGAAAATAATTCAAACACGAGAACAAAGGGAGTTACGAAGAATACGAATCTGAAATTTAATACCACAGATACGATGTAGAATATGAATCTTAAATATGATGATAAATAATTATAGTATTTTAATGAACATAATTCAATGACATTCATAAATTATATTACGATTTCACATATTTTTTTAGGATTTTATTTTAGGCTCGTTGTCGCTCACGTCGGAATGTAAACACAAACCGATGGCCGCCACGTGAGACCGACCTTTCCCTTCGTGACAACCGAGTTATTTCGTCGTCTTTGCCTTTTTATCTCGTCATATAACGATCGTAAGTGTCGCCCGTTACGTCGTTATTTCATTTAGACCTATTTTAAAGCGTCACGTAGACGTAACTTTTGTGGAACAATGCCGTAAAAACCCGTAAAATATCAGGTGCCATATCATCCCTTAGAGGTGTCCGAGGTATTTGAGGGTGACCTGACCCGTACGTTATCCAGGGAGGAGTATTGTGGGTATAGCCGTACCCTAAATATCAATCTAGGTAGTCAGCAGGCCTTTCCCATGTTCGGTGTTACTTCTGGGACGGGCCCAGGGGAGGGAGGCATAGCCCCCATGGCCAGGTCAGGGAACGGCTTCCCAAGTGAGGTTTGGAAGGCAAGCCCTTGTTAGGTCAGGACACGGCATTCTAGGGAAGGTTTGGTTTGTTGTATTATTATTGTTATTATTATTATTATTATTATTATTATTATTATTATTCAGATGAACCCTATTTATATGGAACAATCCCACAGGGCCCATTGACGTGAAATTCAGGCTTCCAAAGAACGCAGTACAGGTGAGATCATTTTAAAATTGACCAAAGTGATGAAAAATTTGCCATCTTTTGTCTGTGTTTTTGCATTAATCCCCTAGGGCCTGGTGCTCAACAGGGTAGAAGCTCCTTGGGACACCGTGTTTAGTACCAGCTCCTCAGAGATGAATATAAAAATATAGGCAAAATATGGCGAATTTCTCATTATCTCTGTCAATTTTTCGGTATTATTTTACAATAGTTCCAACTCATTCTATAATAATTATAGTATTATAGATGCATTTTGCATAAAAAGTAATTAAACTTTGTCTCTGAACACTTTTTGGGGAAATTCACCATATCCGAGATACGAATGTTTATATAATCCCCATCCTCGAAAAATTTCCAAGTGTTTTGTTTACTTTAACACGGACACGTTTGTACACTGATGCGAGTTTGTTTTTATTTAGAACTGCATTGTGGTTCTGATGCGAATTTTTTCCCCCTTAAAATTGCATTGTGGGTAGTTACGTGTTGTCTGGGAGTCACGTGACCTAGTGAAAATCTTACAGGTGTCAGACATTTTCCCTTGTCATTTGGTTCAAGTCTGTCATAGAGTGAGGTCATGTCCAGTCTGTGTTCGTCTTGTAACTTTGATTATTTTCGCTTAATTCACGATTTCTTTGAAAATGAAACACGTTGCATTGATTTTTAAAGACAACATGGAGTGTTCCTGCAGCAGCACAGTTTAGTT
This sequence comes from Macrobrachium rosenbergii, assembly GCA_039081455.1. Classification (NCBI taxonomy): domain Eukaryota; kingdom Metazoa; phylum Arthropoda; class Malacostraca; order Decapoda; family Palaemonidae; genus Macrobrachium; species Macrobrachium rosenbergii. Next base: position 40,207 of record JANJGK010003460.1, read on the forward strand.
TTACACCAATTTTTACTTGAAGCTGCTAAATTTTATCCACCTTTAAGTGACACTCAGCCACCATCACCACCTAGGGAATCATTTTCTGATGACGACGACGATGACACTGTAGATGAGCCACAACCATCTTGTTCTGGATATAACCCATCAAAACATTTGTATCCATCCAAATAAGGTAAATTTATAATTGTTTTTAAAATAATATTGTAACATGATTTACCTTCTGTAACCCCTGTGGCTAGTGCGCGCAGCGCAACATTACCTCTTGCCAGTATATACGAGCCTGCCATGAATCATTATAAATGCGGATAAGGTGCGAAGCACCGTTCCGCCACCCCCTTGCAGTTAAGGGATGTTAGGCTACATTACACTAGCCTACGTTGCTTGACTATGGCTTGCTAGGTATGCTATGATTTACCTCATTTATTCATTAATTCAAATGCTGTTTTGTGTCGATGGTGAGTTACCCCACCCAAAACCTCCCCATTCCCAAAGGGTCCCCAACCTTGTTGGATGTAGTAGGGGTGTATAGACTAGTAACTCTAAAACAACTAATTTCCCCGATGTATTACTATCATAACCATTCAGAACACATTAAAACACACATGAAAATACATAATTACTTTAGAAAAATGGAGTTGGAACTGCTGCATTCTGTACACTTTTTATATATTGTTTAGCCTAAAAATTGTATTAAAAAGTTATATTTTCTTGTGGCTGTCACCTTTATATTTACCAAGGTTATTTTTTTATTTAGCCTATGAACTGATGCTTTTCGAAAAAAAGTTTTTGGATTTTCCAAGTTTTGCCTGACTATACCAACTGTGATGTTAAATTCATGTGTTGAAAACTATTACTGGTCATGTATTAAACATAGAATCTCAAGGGTTGTATGGTATATGTATTCTGAAACTGCACGGCTGGCTGGTACTCATATATCAGTGGTGCAGTAGTGGAGTTATATTTTCAGCAATGAAAATTATTTTGTAAAGCTTGAAGATACAGGTACATATTACATGAATGATTAAGGGTTTTTAATTGCTCTAAGTTTGTATCAGAAACTGTATTCATAAAAGTTAAAGTATTTTTATCCTTTTGAAGTTTTAACAACTGTCTTGAGGGTGATATGATATCTGTATACTGTAGGCATTACTTTTGAGTTCTTTGCAGCGTCCCTCCAGTCCCTAGCTGCAACCCCATTTATTCCTTTTGCAGTACCTAATATTCTCTGTTTTCCACCTTACTTTCCACCATCTTTTAACAATTGTTGCATAATGCAACTGCTAGGTTTTCCTCCTGTTACACCTTTCAAACCTTTCTACTTTCAATTTTCCATTCAGGCTTGAATGATTTCATAGATCTCACCTTTTGGCCTTAGGCCTAAATTTTATATTCCATTTTTTATATTCCATCGTACAGTGCAGTAAAACACATCATGAAATACATGTAGCCTACTGTGAATGGCACTTGGTATCAGATTCTTGCAAGATAAGAACTGGGTCTATCTTGCTAAACAGTGATGACAGCCAGCCACTGTCTCTCTAACTAACATGAAATGGAATTTTAACTATAATAAAGTTAATAGTAACACCTCAACTCTTTAGTGGACTCATGTACTTACGGCTACTACATTACAGTTATTTTTCCCTATGCTACCATTTCAGACTTATATTTTTAAATATATCTGAGGTGTAAAATACAGACTGGTTTAGGTTAGGAACTATGTGGATTATCTGTTAGTTATAAGAGATCTAGAAAATTTCAAGTGCAAGCTGTGATATAGGATCTTTGTTATGTCATGGACCTTGTTACTTTTTTCAGAAGGCCAAATCTCCAAAGTGTGTGTTAAATTGAGGTGCTACTGTATATTAAGAATAGGCGTGATAGTAACAGCTTGCATGCGTAATCAAAAGCTAAGATTGTCGAGGTTGTCTCGTCAGATGTAGGAATGAGACAAGGGTTGGTCCTGATTTGTCTTCAGTTGTAGCAGACACAGACATAAAAATGTTCATGCCTTCAAACAGCTCTGATTCTGTTGCATGAGAACCAGATTACATTTTCCATTGATTTAGATTAAATTATCGCCATCCTAGTAGTGAATAGCAATACCCTAAGTAACAAATAAACAAGTTTCAGGAAATTTCAAGAATTGTGAAAATCTTTAGCTCACAGCCTCTAAAGTGGTTATGAATATAAGTAAATGTAAGGGCTTTAATTATGAACTGCCTATTCCCAATGCCTAGCATTTTGTTTCAAAATAGCGTTTTGGATTTTGTGTTGAACGTGTCATTGTGGGATAGGCCTGTTAGATTCAAGTGTCCAACACTCGTGTTGAGTAGCATATCAAATGCAAAATTATGATCTGTGTATACGAACCACACAGCTTGATGTCTGGATTATTATTAATATCATTATTTTTCTTATCTTGACTGAATGGTATTTACAGTGTGGGGTTCCAGGTTGCATCCATCACTTCTCTCACTATGTGCGCTGTTTCTTAGCACGCTCTTCTGCATGGTTCCTGGAGCTACTTTGGCATCTAGTTTTTCCAGGTTCCTTTTCAGGGATCTTGGGATCGTGCCTAGTGTTCCTGTGATTACAGACACAATTTCCACTGGCATATCCCATATCCTTCTTATTTCTATTTTTAAGTCTTGATACCTATCACTTTTTTCCTTCTTTCTCTTCTGCTCTGATATTCCATGGCATTGCATCATCAATAAGTGATACTTTCTTCTTGATTTTGTCAATCAACGTCAGGTCTGGTCTATTGGCATGTATCACCCTGTCTGTTCTGATACCATAGTCCCAGAAGATCTTTCCTTGGTCGTTTTCTATCGCTCCACTCATTACTGCAAACTAATTGGTGTTTATTGCACAGGCTCCAGTGGAGGGTTTTTGTAGCCTAGCTGAATCACCCCTCTTTTTGTACTGGTTCTGTGCAAGTGCCAGACATTCATTTGCTATGTGGTTTATGGTCCTTTCTTTCATACTGCACTTCCTGCTTATGGGTGAGATGTTATTTCCATCTACTGTTCTTTGGACGTATCTGGTTCTTAGGGCCTGATCTTGCACCACAGTTAGCATTCCTTCTGTTTCCTTCTTGAGTTCTCCCCTCTGTAGCCATTGCCATGTTTCATTGCTTGCCAGTTCTTTAGTCTCTCTCATGTACTATGTGTGCATTGGTTTGCTGTGCCATTCCCCTGTTTTGTTTTTCATTCTCCTGTCTCTATATATTTCTGGGTCTTTGTCTACTTTTATCAGTCCTTCTTCCCATGCACTCCTTAGCCACTCGTCTTCTCTGGTTTTCAGGTATTGCCCCAGTGCTCTGCTCTCAATGTTGATGCAGTCCTCTGTGCTAAGTAGGTTTTAGATCTCTCCCTCCTTTCTTTTGATGTTATGTATAAGTAGTCTGTCTGTATTTGCTCTTGGGTGTAGCGCTTTGTGTAGTATTGTCATGTGTTTCCTTCCTAGTTTTCTGGTCTTTGCTGTGGAGTTCAGCCTTCGTCCACTCCACTGCTCTCACGCTCTATCTGACTATTGGTACTGCCCATGTGTTTATGGCTTTCATCATGTTTCCGGCGTTGAGTTTTGACTGGAGTATTGCCTTAAGTCTGCATATATTCTTTCCTGATTGTATCCTTCATCTCTTGGTGTTTTATATCCTGATGTCCCTAGATACAATCCTTACAGTCTGGATTAGGGCATCTAATTCCTTGATGCTCTTACCATACAGTACAGCTTGATGTCGTCCATGAACGTCGGATGGTTAATTCTGTTGCCTCCTTTCTTTAGTTGGTACCCAGCATCCATCTTTTGCAGTTTCAGTATACTGCAGTAACAACCAGGTGTTGTAAACAATCACATTTTACAATCACACTTTCTTTTGCTAAGCAAGAAAGACTTACAGGGTACCATTGACGTTTGCCTCAGCTGTGTAAGTTATGCAAAGAATCTTTTTGTTTGCCATGCCATGTCCAACTTAGACATGGTGTCATTGTATGGGCACTGAACCTTCTCAAGAATAACATGAATATTAAAAATGCATGTTGAATGAATTAATGTATTGTGATTCATTGGTATTGTACATGTACCATATTTTACCAAGTGGTTATTTTTCAGTACTGTGCTGGTAATGTATCTGTTGTCCACTCCTGTCAGTGTCACAGACTGATGCCTCTAAGGTAGAGAGTTTGGAGTGCCTTAAAATGCCAGGCTCCTCTCTTAGAGGATTTATTTTGACATTCCTCTCATTTTCATCTTTTGTTTTCATCTGTTTGTACTGTACTTATATTAATTTATTCATGGTCTTCTTGTTACTTTGAAACAGATGGACATTTTAGTGCATTGAAAGTTTGCTTGGCAAATTTGAGCACTTCCGTTACTTTTATTTTGTGTCCCATAACATTTGAAGGCAGTTAGTTGACAGTTGACATCTATTTGGTTTGTTGTCACAAGAGATGGTAATAATGACACTGTAGTCTTGTCACCGCTGGGAAATACAGTTTATGAATGCAGGTCACATTGGAAGAGTTGAATAGGGAGCTCTTTTACAGGAAGTCATCATTTTCTTGGTTGATGTATTTACAAAATCAGGTTCCATCTTTCGTGAGGTTAGGCGATATTTCTGCTGACTTGTGCCTCTTGCAAGGTTAATGTGAATTCCTATCTGGTCCACCTTTTCGTGTAACCTGATTGGCTGCGCCTTCCTACTGGTCTTTGTCATACTGATTTCATTTCTGCTGCTTTTCCAACCTTTAGTCTTTAATACCCCTAGAGCCCCGATGGCCAGGTCGGCAAATCAGCAGCTTCAGACTTCATAGAGGTCTGTGGCGCGGGTTCAAATCTGCAGCCGACCTGTCAGAGAGGCGGACACTTTGCTATCTGTGATTATGTATGTAATCAACAGATAGGTTTGCTTAAAAGCAGTTGGGTGTTACAGACTAATACACACATAAACAAAGCCACTCCAACATCTCCTAAAAACATAACAGACACCTCACACGTCTCGAACTGTCGACCTAACCGCTCACCTCTCCTCGCTGCTGGGAGAAAGGGAGCTGGTGATTGATACGATACATGCACATGCGCTACCGGGGTCTAAGCGATGTCAGGCAGGGCAGCCGATCGAGACTACGGTCTACCCCAAAGCCAAATCAAAGTCCTTCAAAAGAAGACATCGTGCTTACCCCTTACAAAAAATGGGAAAAAAGCACGTTAAAAGAAGAAGAAGTCTGTAATACCCCTACAGGAAATATTGGATTATTTTCTTTATTGTCTAGATATATAGCCCTGAGTTCCATTCTTGATGCTGATATATGGACTTATATGCTGTACATCCAACTATCCAAGAATTTCTTGTCACCGTATAACACAATTTAGCCACCCCAGAAAGGTGGGATCAGCGGAGGGTATTGCTCTCTGAGAAGAACCATGCACTCAGGACTGAAATGAGTACTGTGCTCATACTGTCTACTTATCTGGCATTCATATATTATACATCTCATATTTTGTCATTTCCTTTGACCAGGAAGTGAGTCAGTTTCTTGTGTATGTATCCACATCCCGAGATAGAGACACCATTATTTACCACATCACAAACATCGCACTGAACTTTTTTAAGCTCCAAGGAGGCCGTGAATGTTAACCAAGCTTTTTTCCAGTTCTCCTGTCTTCACTGTCAACTTGGAATAAAGTCAGCATGTTTTATCATTTCTGTGTTGTTTTAGTGTCAGGATATATGTATGTGATGTAGTAATCCTCAATCTCATGCATTTTGAAGTGGAGAATAAATGAGTGGGGAAGTTTTTGTGTTCCTGCCAAGATAATCATTGCCATGTTTAAAGCTCTGTTCAGTCATGCCTGTATCGAAAACTGTCTTGTTGATTTCGAGGTCTTTTGAGGCTTAAATTTTTTCTCTTTATGGGGGTTGGTCTCCCAAACTTAGACCATAGCTAACTACAGTTAGAGCTAAGGAAACCTAAGGTTACCTGTCAACGGCTGGTTGCCGGGGCATAAAAATAAAACTTCCAGACCAGTTAGGTGTCATGCCCTGCAATTTTGTCTTCGCATGCTAGATGTTTTGCTAGAACATTTCATTCTAGTGCGATTTAAGTGACAAAAATCATTTAAACCTATTTAACAAAATCTAGAGCTATTTAAAATGTGGAGACGACATTTTTCCAAAGGAACACACAACAAGAGGTGAGAGTTGGTTGCAATTGACATGCAGGTGACTTAGCACGTCCCGTGGATGATTTACATGGATGGATGCCAGCTCTCATCATAATAGGAACCCAGGAGACAATTAGTCTGTCATTTCAAGCTGATGAATTCCTGACTGGTTGAGTTTTAACTAGTGGACTCCAGGTATACAAAATGGAGCACAGTAAGTTTGACAAAACTTACTGATTGATTAAGAAGTATATTTTATAAAAGTAGTCAAGATCATGTGATGTAACCTTCACCAGGTTGTGAAATCAAGACTGTTATAAAGTAATGGTCTGTAACTATGAAATTTGAGAGTGATTTAAATCATTTTAGTAGGTTCACAATTCTGTGTACTATAAATTTCCATGGGGCCAGCATCATGCAGAACGGGGTTTAAGAAAGCAGTTTGGTGATTTTGTTCTCGTATAAAGCCTGCGTGGTTTTATATCTGTTTGTAATACAGTATCAAGTCTTTGGAAGTATATGTAAATGCATTGTGCCTTCATCAATCTTTACTTCTATATTTCAGGTTGGTCTGCGTAAGTTACACAAACTTGCAACTTGCTTGTGACAATGGCACTGAAGATATTTAACCAGTCACTAGAGGTGACAGATAAGCTCACTGGATAGACTACTGGTCCCAGTGATGTCTGTTGTCAAAAGGAAGAAGAATCATCACTTCATTGAAAAACCCCAATGCAGAATAAGTGAACTTTTTAGTTAATTTCATTGTATGAAGAACCATCTTGACTGATACACTGGATTTTGTAGAGCAGTTTTGGAAGTACAAGTCATTTATTTATGATTTCTCAGCTTGATATTGACTGAAAAGATTGTATGATTGTAAAACCAATTTGTTTATTATGTTCTAGTGTCTTAAGTATGAATGCTAATAGCATCTTTGAGATACAAGACGATTACTTTTACCAATAAGATTAATGCCTGCTTTCTATAGAAGAAGTTAAGTGTTTTATATTAGTGATTACCAAGTAATTACATGGCCTATAGTTTCTTGCACGGCAGCTTAAATTTAAAAAATTAGTGGGTAATGCCTCGAAGTATAGTGCAGGAACTACTAGCAGACAACCTCATTCTGTTTCTGCTGGCACTCGAGTCAACACCAGGTGTCGATGTCAGCTCTGTTTTTAAATATTCTGGTCGGAGACAGGATTTCAGTGATGCATTATTGCTGATTTTTAGTAACCTTCAAGCCTAAAGCTTTCAGGATCAGTATTTTATTGTTTGTTTTTAAGATCTGATTCAAATTTATCATATTTGCTAAAGTAGCGAATTCACAATCAAATTGGCTAACTACCCTTAGTGTAGTTTACCACGCTACCACCTTTACCGGTTAATGTAATGAAACGTAAACATTGCGGTTGTTGCCGAACCAGTATTTATGGTAATGAAATGGCTATTTGCAAGTCTCAATTGATGTTTGACAGGATTTGAGTTATGTCTGTATGATGGTACTCAGTGTACTTCGAACAGTGTTGGTAAAGGTTAATTTTCCTATGCTGAGTAGTGTAAAAAACTTGGATACGTTCGCTACCTCATTTACTGATTAGCGTAATAAAACGTAAATATTGTGTTCTCTGACGAACCAATTTTTTTGGTATTGAAACGCATACCGACAAGTCTCAAATAATGTTTGATAGTAATTGAGATATGTCTGTATGATGGTACTGGGTACTTCTAACTTTTGTGGTTAAGACCCAGAACCCCTCTTCTCATGATGACAGATTTGAATCCTTTTCCATACTGTCTCTTAATAACTTTCTTGACAATGATCTGGACGAATTGCTCCTTTTCCCTGTCAGAGCTCTACTCTGTTATCTGAAAAGGGCTCATCATCTCAGACCGGGGTCCCGAAGACTTTTCCTTAGCACTGGCTAGAACAAGAAAGAAAAGTCCAAGAATACGATCGCCTCTTGGCCTCATGGAACTATCAGACAAGCTTATAGTTCGACTTCATGCACCAGTCCTAACACAGTGCATACAAGAGCACTTGATGTTAGAGGGCTAGGCTTTTGTTTGGCATTCAAAAAGAACTTGTCTGTTCAAAGGATTTTGAAGGCTGGCACTTTTTGGCTTTGTCAGGTTGTTTTTAACCAGACTCCAGCTAACGCCAGAGAATGTATCCTTACGTTAAGACCGAATGTTTGTTAGTTATAAAAAATGCAAATTTATTTAAAATTTGTCCTTTTATTTGTATTTTATTTAATTTCTTCTTTGCTCTGGCAGATCTAATGTAAGTTTTGTTATTATATCAATTTTCCTCTAGTTTCTGAGCAGATATCTCTGTCATTCATGTTTTCATTGATTTCGTAGGTTTTGCTGTTACAGAGGCCTAGTTTATTTGTATTTTATTTGATTTCCTCTTTGTTGTGATAGACCTATTGTAAGTTTTGGTATTATTGTTATCAATAGTATCTAAAAATACATCCCAGAATGCCATGAACTTGCTAACCATACTCCCAAAGATAAGAAGACGCCAGAGAATTACAAAGTGTCAGAGTGTCTTTTAAACTTACTAGGAGCAGCAGCATCCATCAAAGAGCCTCAGAAATTTATCCGCAGTCTTGTAGCCTAGGTTATATAAGACTTGTAGGAATGACCAAGTATAGACATCTAATGCCTGAACTCTCTTAGGGCTCACCTGAAGAATTCCTTCTTATTATTAGCAGTTATGACTTGGACCATTGACTGATGGTCTCTTGTTTGTCACTTTTTGTAAGTTGTATTTTAACAGAGATCTGTCACGTTCACGACTGATCCTGAATCCCCTTTTCCTGCTGTGAGCAACCATATTTGCAGCAAATGTTCCTCACTGTAGAACTTCTCAGTTCCAGAGGGCCTTTATTTCTCACGCCGTTGGACTGTGAAGCAGCCTGCCGGAGGATGTCGTGCAACTGGGACTTTCGAAGTTCAAGCGAAGATGCAATGCATTACTGCCTTAGTAGCATTCTCCTTGCATTTTAATACGTTTTACCTATCTGTTAATGTATTAATTTATTTATTCTTTCTTAGCCAGTAAGATCCCTCTACCTCCTCTTACTTCTTCCTAATGAACACCATATATATACTGTACTTTGGAAGCTTGAATTTCAAGTCAGTGGCCCCTGTGGGCTTGTTCCGTATGAATAGGTTTCGTCTTGTTAATAATGGTAATAAAAATAATTAAACAAGAGGTGGAATCTGGAACAAGGCCGTGTTTTAAAAATTAGATGGCCAGGTGGTACAATTTTATGTAGGTTACTGTAGGCAAAAACTTAAGAATTATGAAGTTGAACATGAAAAGGGTGACTCAAGATGTTAGTGAAGATATTAAATTTATAACAATTTTAACAACTTGTTGTGTAAAAGTTGAGAATAAGGTTAGTAAATGTGTCCGAGTTTTTCCCTGTCTGAATTATTTGTGAATGTTTTCGATGCCATTACTAAAACCTTGATTTTTTTGCAGATTTTGGAATTTGTACAAAGTCCAGCTTATACTGAAGAATTATCATTTGAAAACTCTGGCCCAAGGAACAAGAGCTCATTCTGGCATAAGGCCAGCATCATTTAAAATCTGAGACGCATCGAATTTGCTCTAACACCACCCACCCACCTACCTTCCCATCACGTCTTCAGAATTTAATAGAATTATACATACATTTCTTGTTACTGCTTTCCAGCAAAGTATAATGACGATATCTTGTGTTGTGGGCTGTATTTGTGTGAATTTATATATGAGTGATGTGTATGGGAGCCTGCAGTTTTTTTCAGTTTTAAGATGATTTTTCAAAGGTACCTGTGTGATAGTTTTGGCTTAATAGGTACCTTGGAACATGTAAGTGTTTTTTTTAATGTACAGTGAATGTTTGACTCTATGAGAGTATATGATCTTTGATAGTACTTCGGTATTGATTGATAGGTTTATTCACTTGCTCATTATTCATTTTTCCTTCCCTTCTCAGTATCCGAGTCTTGAAACCTCAACTATTGTAGCCTGCACTTGGATAATGTCTAGATTTCTGATAAGTAGCAGAGTTTGTTAAGTAACAAATACCCTGTGATTTAGCATGCAATTGAATATTGTCTAGATTTCTGATAAGTAGCAGAGTTTGTTAGGTAATAAAGACCATGTATTACAGCCGCAATTGAATATTGTCTAGATTTCTGACAAGTAACAGAGTCCATTAAGTAACAGATTCCTTACGTTACAGCTGCAATTGAATATTGTGTAGATTTCTGATAATTAACAGTAATTCTACATAGTTCCTAACCTGTACTATACACTTGAAAGTCAGTTTTAAGAGATTGATATATGGCAGGCATATACAAAAATAAGCATACTTAAATAGCTAATAACAAATGTCAGAAGGGTATCAAGTTGAGATATTTATTTTTTATTTTTATTAATTTCTGAAACTTGAATGATGCTTCGTTCTATAATGTCATATTCAGATAGCCTTCAAAAAATGCTTCTTTGTACAGACCATATTTTTCCCTTCTCAGTGACCCTGTAAGAAACAAATTCATAGGTTGTAGGTTATAGGTTATAGGTTCATAACCCTGTAACACCTCATGTCGTAACAGTGAATGTTTATGGGACTCTTTTTATGTAAGAATATTGAGCAGGAGTCTGTGAATCAAAGTGTACACATTCTTTAGATAGAAACATATTTATCAGAAATTGGAAATTAGTATTATCAAGTAGTTGAACAGAAGTAGAGTGTGTCTTAAACAATGAAGATTGTGATGAACGTGTTGTTTACATGTATGAAACATTGTCTAGTTGATTTGAATGGAAGAAACAGTGTGATTGTATGTGGATTTTTTGTAAAATTGATGTCATTTTTTTAAAGAATTTTATAATTGTTACACTATGATAATTTTAAGTTTCAAACAATTTCGTAAGTGTTATGCTTTGTAATGAAATTGTTTTTCAAGTAATTGTGATAATTTTGAAATAATTGTATAGTTGTGTCACGTAATGGTGAAATCATTTGTTAAATAATTTTCATAATTTTAAGTTGTACAGATGCCAGCGAGCTTATTCGTGTAACGGAATGCAAAAAAGTATAATAATTTTTGCATGATTTATGTGCCTAGGGTTACAGGTATTTCCTGTAGACTGTAAATCATATGCTTTTATAAATAGGTTCACTCACATGGTGCACTGTAGGCATTACTGTAGGCTGTTTGAGGCATCTCTTAGGCCCCTAGCTGCACCCACTTCTTTTTAGTCCAACCACACTAACTCCAAATCTCTTCAATTTCCTAAGTGCTGATTGGCGGAAAGTGCACCGCTGCTTGGCCTTGCAGCCAAAACTTCCGGAAATAATTCACTTTCAGTTCACCCCAAGAATTTGGCGTTGCATTAACATAGGTCAGGGTTCGTTAAATGATGACTTGATATTTAATATACCGTTAGCAAAATGTAGTCATTATTCTATTTGAGGTTTTATGTAAATCAATCGGTTCCTCTTGCATAAGTTGGACATTAGCTGGATAAGCAACAGTAGTCATCAGTTATTATTATTATTATTATTATTATTATTATTATTATTATTATTATTATTATTATTATTATTATTGTTATATTATTATTGTTATTATTATTGTTGTTGTTGTTGTTGTTGTAGCAAATTCTTTGTTTTAACTTTCAAAAAGAAGTTATGTGGTTTATATGAGTCTCAAGTTTACCTTGAAAGAAACATGCATAATTTTTGTTAATTTTAATTTTGAGAGATCTTAAATCTTAAATCATATTTTAGTGTTTTAGAATATATCTTAGAAAGTGAAATGAATAAGGAGATTGAAAATAGCAACATTGCATGTATTACAAAGAATTTGAAGGAGTTATAGGCATATCACTTGAAGAATCACACAAGAATTAGCAAAATCAGTCAAAAAACACATCGCATTTAAGCTTGTCTTGTGATATATGATATTAAGGCTTTGTAGAACCATAGTGTTCTAGTTGTTAATGAGTTTATTCATCATTTTTTTTTCACATTCTGATCGTGAAAATCACATTCTGATTGTGAAAAACAACCAAACGGATCTCATTTATTGATAGACTACCATTCCTGCGTGTTTTTCAAGTTTAAAGTTCGGTTGACTTTTCAGCATGAATCAGATTTCATATTTTGTCACCACAATTTAGATTCCATTTCAGCGAGAAAACTTTGATATATTTCATATTTAACATATTAATTATACCATCTTTCCTGATAGCAGTTCATCGTAAAACTATTTAAAATGTATCAGTGTCACACCTTATGCAGTGAATTTCAGACTTACTTTGGCGCCTAGCATTTTCTATAATGCAATCACTCATTTATTTTCCAATTTAATTTTGCAATGTTAGCCAATTTAATATTTCATTGTTAGCTAATTTAGATGATGTAATGTTACCTGATTTGATGTTGCAATTTTAGAAATTAGATAAAGGTGTAAATTGTCATTAGGTCTATTGAATACAAAGATTCTTGCATTACTTGTTCGTAAGATCTGTTCAGGACAATAGATTATTTGCCCTGTAAAGCTCACTGGCATTCTGTAAACTTACTGTCAATTTTATGGTATATTTATTTTGTAAATTAAATTTGAACAGGCAGAACACATTCTAATTGTTTAAAGGATTATTTTTTGTTAAATGTAGCAGTGGTACCAGTTTTTAAAATTATTTTTGAAGGCTTTTGTTTAAATTCTTAAAATCACGAAGGTAGGATCTTCTAAGCTAGCAATATACATCTGTAGAAGAATGTCACTTTCAGATTTCAGTGTTTTATGTTTTGAATGTCATTATTATTATAGGAATATTTTAACCAGACTGTTGACTAAAAATGTGTAGACTTTTGAAAGTGCTTCTGATTAATTGATTCTAGAATTATATTAAATTTGAGTAACAGAGGAGTTGGAGAAGTTGGATAGCCAAGTAAAATGTATTTTGTATCATCGTTAATCAGTTATCAATAAGGCTATTTGGTTAGTTGTTAGCATTTCATGTTCGTAGGTAGATTTTGTGGTTTAAACAGCTTGCTCTGAGAGCCTTTTCAAACTCCTTTTTTGAAATAAAAATAGTTAACACAAATATTACCAATATGTGTTGTGGCTGTTAGTGCCATAGAGAAGTTTATTCTAATAACATATTGCAGCAATGGCCAAATCTTTGAATTCATTCAGAAAAAGTACATTTAATGGATGTGTTCATGTGTAGGTGGGTATGGGTTGGCTGGTTCAGTAAATTTAAGGCGTTTCTTTTAGTATGAATCGGGAAAAGTTTTCTGTTGTAGTTCAAAAAGTATACTACGTAGGCCTTCATACAATTTTAGGTCAGGCTAACCAAGTAGACTGCTTTACTTTTAAACTGAATGGTCTGTTTCTTACAATTAAATGTAATTTGGACTTGCCCATAACTTATAACACCAGTGAAAAGTTTGTAGACATTATTGAAATATTTCCAGCATATGAATTTAGTTTGCAAAACTTCTGGCCTGCAACTCTGTAAGTTCTGTTTTATTTCTTGCACAGTAGAGCTGTATTTTATGTTTAGAACACTTAGGTTTATCAACAACTTATTTTCTGAAATGATAAATAGTTTGAAAGTCTTTACTGTAAATGAATTTGGCCATTACTGCACTATGGTACATCTCTAAAGTGATTTATAAATACAGTTGTACATTTGAAAAAGGTTTCCTATATGTAATTTGGTTATTGTTAAATAGAACTTTTTATAAGCCTTAAGTTAGCTTTGCTCTGTCACCAGAAATTCTTTTGACATAAATGTGGGCTTCCATATTTAATTCTTGAGCAAGAATTCTTTTGTAGTTACAGATTGTTACAGATTATTGAGGAGGGCTTAGCATAGGACTTTGCATTGATACAGTAATACAGTGAGTTAAGGTGTGTAATTGGTAGATATTTTTAGATATATATTTTTACTTGATTTTTTTATAGAAATTTAGTATGCAATATACAAAATACAGTACAAACTATTGATAAATGAGGTAAGGATTATGAAGGTATATTTTTAAAATATATATTTCTACTCGATTTTTATGGAAATTTTATGTATTTTTACTTGATTTTTATAGAAATTTAGGGTTAGAACATACAAAATACAATACAAACTGTAATGATAAATTAGGTGGGGTTAGGTAACATTATGAAGGTTGGTCTGAAGACTATTATTTACATTCCAACCTCAGAGTAATTTTTTTTTTTAAATATCTCGGGTAGACAATTTTCATAGGTTCAATTGGTACAGTAAAGGTAAATGAACTACTTTAAATCAAGGTATATAGAAAAACATATAATTCTTAATTTAAATCCTGGAGTTTGATCGAAGTGATACAGTTTAGTTGAGGGTTTAATATATCAAAGTATTAATATATCAGTTTTTAAGAAAATTCAAAAGGAAAGGAAATTTTTTATCATTTGAAGACCTACGCCATATTGTCAGAAGGATGAATACATAAAGAATAATTTAAGATTCAAAAGAATCTTGCTACAGGGTTGAATGTGGTCCCATACTTATGCCCAAAGGAAATCCACATTTGTAAAGTTGACATTGCTGTTAATAATTTAGTAAAAATTGATTGTCATGTTGAAGTTCTCTTCCAGACGTAGTTTAGTTGAACTGGAAATGTTTTAAAAATAAAGGCCTGTGTGCCAACACCCAAAGGGGCTGGTCTTGTAAGACTTGCACTGGTAATAATTGAGTCTTTTAAGCCATTGCCCTGTTACCAGAGGCCATAGGCCTATAGGAGCCAAAAAGCCCAGAGTGATAATTGTGGTTTAGTGTCAGTTTTCTCTGAATGGAAATGTTAATTGTACATGACAGCTCTTTGGTTGCTGGAAGCATTTTGTCACCTGGAACAGTCTTCTAGTTGGTTGATATTGACTGGAATAGGTTTATAAAAGCAGTTTCATAAGACTGTAGAGATGGCTGCAGCTTAAGACTGTGTTTTTTACATTTTTGTGTCCTGCTTGTAAAGTGTGTTGTTACTTAGATTGGTCTGTAATTCTCAAAGGTGTTTTGTCAAGGAACCAAAGATAATTTTGGACACAGGAGAACTTGATGTAAAACTTGAGTCACAGTTGTAACTTGGCAAGTTCTTAAAATTTTAAAGTTTTTCTTAGCTAATTTTGAGCAAAGCTGCCTTTTTGTATGATGACTGGTGAGGGAACAAATGGATTAAGATTTTTTAAGACTCTTTCAGTAATCTAAGACTATTTTTAGCAGTGACATTTCTCAGTCTCTTTGAAGAACTTTTGTCCCTAAATTGGTTCCGCACTTGCATTCTGACAGTCGTAGTAGTCCTGTACATGAAAAGTATTTTTTAAAAACATAAGTAAAGAACTTAAGTAACTCTACCATGTAAAGTAAGACTTCCTTTTTATATCAGATGTTTTACAGAGGTTTAATTAGTGTTTGCTATGGAATCTGATTTCTAGAGTGAATGCATAAACAAGATGGTGAATCTCATTTTTATGAAGATGGAATATTCAGATAAGTTAAATAATCAGCCAAAGATCTTCCACACAGCTTTGAGAGTAAAAGAATTTGGATAAACTTGGTACATTCTGCTGCGAAGATGCATAACTCACTAAAGTATGAATTTATTCCAAATATACCTTGTCTGGTAATCGTACCTGTATTTATAACTAAATGAATTGATTACAAGGAAATATTTCTGTATTTTTTGTATTATATCTTTATTCATTTGATCTGAAGTTGAAAAATTTTGATGTGTGCTCAATTAGACTTGAATTTCATAGTACTGTATTGAATTGTGACGAGACTGGAGTAATTAACTTTTAAAATATTTACAACATTGCATCTGTAGGAACATTGAAAAGCAAAAGAGTGTGAATGTTAATATCATTAATTTTAAGGGCTTTTTCAGTTTATAATTGTACCATTGTCCCATTAAGGAAAGGAAGAGTTTTGGAACACTTTCTTATACTCAGGCTACCAAAAACTTTCTAGAAGGGGACCCAGTATCACCTCATACATGTCCAAGTTTTTTGCACGTCTTGTTTCTTGTTGTGCAACTGTCCGAAGAAGAGTGAACAAGCAACTGGCTGCATCATTTCACCAAGAAGTGGTGCAGCAACCTTTTCATTTTATTAAAATTGTCTGTGCATGTATTGTTACTTCCTGCTAATCCGTGTCAAAAGGTTTGAGCAAAATGGCCATTATCTGAAATAGATTCGTGTGGTTCTTGTAACAAAACTAGTTAAAATTCACTGTCTTGAATAGAGGAAAATATTTATATATAGATATTGTCATGAATCTGTATAAACGTCACAAAAAGCTTCATATATATATCGTTGTCACTGGTGTGTATTGATGTTTCTGAAGATGGGAGTTGAAATTTGTAAGTCAATGATGTGCACAGGTGGACTTTTCAAAACCAGAGTTGTTGTTCTACAAAAAATGTTCACTGGAATGTCGGTCTCTGGGAAGATCTGATTCTATCCAAGTGTTGCGGTCTCCGAATCCTAAGTCTTATTAATTTGTCCTTAGTATTCCATTTCCTCATATTATTGACACAGTCGTTAAGTGAAGGTCTCTTTGTAGTTTTGGCTTTTTAAGGTTGTATTTTTCATGCAGACTTTGCTACTCCTAGTTTAAAACTGACAGGTGTCCAGACTTTTAAATGAAAGCCTGGTTCTCTTGGAAACTTGTTACTTCCTGTTGAAGCCTGACAGACTGACATACAAGACTCTTAAGTGTTTGGGAAGTTGAAACTGAGTTGTTGCTTGGTATTGTCAAAAAATAAAGTGTACTTTGGGAGCCTGTAGGCAAGGGCATTCCCTATTCCAAATCATGGAATGACAACTGGTCATGATGTCTTCGTAAGAGAAGTCAGGAAATCTTATTTAGTCTCTTTTGCTGTTGTAGTTTGGACTTTACCGCACAAGAGTTTATGAATTCCAATTGTTTAGACTTTCCTTGTGAATTCCAGCTGAATTTAGACATTCCTTATGAATTTCAGCTGGTTTTAAATCACATGAAGTTGGTAATGAGAAGAATTTCATGAGAGTTATATCCGACGTTATCTTGAGGTCCTTAGAGCTACAGATTTTTGAATCAGGAAATGAGAAGATCTTTATTTTTTCTCTAACATACGATGCTGAATTGGGATTCATACGGTAACAATAAATTTTAAGTCAAATTGTCATCCAGGTTGGACTACCAAACTATAATTAGTACCACAGATGTTCATGTTTTAATTATTATAATTAGAGAGTAATTCAAAATAAACCACTGAGTCATATTACTAGACTTGTAGGCTCAGCTGAAGGATTTGTGCATAAAAAGAGATTTGAAAATAAATGTAAAGTTAGAGAGGTTTAGACTGCTAAATGACTAGGGACCAGAGCCAGAAAAGTCTTTGAAAAAGGTAGTAGACTTAGATAGGAAGTCATGGAAGAAGATGGGAACTAAATCTGTAAAAATCTGCAAGGCAGGAGAGATTAAAAGGATTCAGTCTATGTCTGATCTCAGAGAGAAAAAACTAACATAAAGAATGGATAATTGTGGTTATTACAATCTCAGAAATCTATTAGGATTTAATGAGCTGACCACAAGTCTTCATCAAAGAATTTTAAAGAGGATAAGTATCTCATATTCCATCCATTTTACAAAAGGTATTAGTGTTAGGCACTTAACCCTTAAACGCCGAGCCTCTATTTACAAAAGTGTCTGCCGTATGCCGGCGGCGTGCGGGAGTTAGCGCCGAAGCAGAAAAAGTTTTTTTCAAAAAATCACAGCACACTTAGTTTTTAATTCCTTTTTTTGTCATTGTCTGAAGTTTAGTATGCAACCATCAGAAATTAAAAAAATATCATATATAAATATTGAAATATATGACGGTGCGAAATAAAAATTTCATATATAATTGTATACAAATCACACTGTGAGCAAAACGGTTAAAGCTAATGAGTTATTTTTTTTCTTTGTATTGTACACTAAATTGCAATGATTTTGGTATATAACAAATTGTAAAACGATCAAAGCAACACTGAGAAAATATTATCACAAAATGATGCATAAATTCGTAACGCGGACGTAAGGAAAAAGTCTTTTTCAAAAATTCACCATAAATCGAAATATTGTGCTAGAGACTTCCAATTTGTTGCAAAATGAAGGTAAATGATTGAATATTACTAGAATGTAAGAGTTTTAGCTTACAATTGCGTTTTTTTACCATTTTGGTCGAGTCAGAGTTGACCGAAGGTTGAAATTTTTTGTAGTCGACGTATGGTACGTCCACTTGTCACCCGACAGACAATTTTAGTCGACTTACGATACGTCCAGTCAGCGTTTAAGGGTTAACATATACAGTGGTTGAATATTTTTGAGGTGACAGGCTGCGGTATGCATTCATTCAGCTGTAACTTTTTAGAACCTGGCAGAACTTGAGAGATTTTCCAAGACCATATCAGAACATTTGACATTTTTTCAAGAACTTATCAGAACTAAGGACATTTTGCATCAGAACTTGAGACATTTTCCAAGGACTTATCAGAACTTAGGACTTTTTTCATCAGTGCTTGAGATGTTTTCCAAGAACTTATCAGAACTTGAGACATTTTTCATCATTTTTCATCAGAACTTGAGATGTTTTCCAAGAACATCAAAACTTACAACATTTTTCATGAGAACTTGAGGCTTTTTCCAAGAACTTATCAGATCTTAAGACATTTTCTAAGACCCTATCATAACTAGAAACATTTTTCAGGAACCTATCAGAACTTGAGACATTTTCCCAGGACATTTTTCAAGAACTTATCAGGACTTAAGACAGTTTCCAAAAACTTATCAGAACTCAAGGCATTTTCAAAAACCCAATCCAAACTTAAGACATTTTCCAAGAGTCTAACAGAACTTGAGACATTTCTCACTAAGAAGTGAAATGAATTGTCAGATTTTCATCCATTACTAATATCTTACGAAGTATTGGTTCTAATCCAATGCTAAAGGTTTAAAAAAAACTCCTCATAGTCATTATTTTGGTTTAAAATGGGGCATTTTGATACCATACAGGAATACTGAGACAGTCAATAATTGTATCATTATCGTTTGAAATCGGGGACATATTGAGACCATACAGAGTTAAGGAGATGCTTAATCAGTAATTATGTCATTATCAGCTTGCTTTACCAGTTCGACAAATTATGGTATAACTCAACTGAACTGTCATGGTGAGTCTTTTTGTCTTGTCTTGTTGGTCTTTGTTGGTCTTCAGAATAGGAACTGAGGTCGGGAAACCTTTTTTAAAGATTATATACTGAGGAAAATATTTATTCAAATTATCTCCTGACTGCCATTTTTTCCTATAAGTTCTTCTTCAGCAATTTTACTGTCCATTTCTGCTGCTGTCAGTACAGAAACTTTTTATTTAAAGGTGACATATTGGGTAGAATATTTACTCAGCTTATCTGTCAGTTCTGCTGTAAGTGGTTCTGTGTTGCCTTGTAGAATCCATAGACCAGTATATCTTGTTTCTGTCTCAAGGAATAACAATTTCACAACTTTCCACAATTCACAACACTGTCTTCGCAGAGGACACTTTCACCTCCTACAAAGGATGCGAGGATATCTTGCCTCTGTGATGGAATCCTATTTCCATTCACCATTTTCAAGGATTGAGTGTGTCCTCCATTCCTGAATTCACACGAGATTTGATCCTCTTTGAAGTTGTCTTTAGTCTGTTCTAAAATTTATTTTAATTATGTAAGGTTTACGAATTTTATACTCTTATATATCTTGAATCCATTCTGAATTCTCTCCCTCCATTTTGAAGGATTTATTCAGTACTTCACTTACATATATTTGCCCTGAATTGACCAACTAATCTGAGGTATTTATCCTTGCTGTAGTCTGTAATTCTGTTTCAAATTTCTTTCTCTCTCGTCTAAAGGATTTATCATGCATTTACGGTACTAAATCCTGTCTAGATTTGCCTTCTTGGCATGAGGGATTCAACATTGCTTTCTAGGTACCTTTATTTTGTATTTATGGTCGAAAATCCTGTCTAGATTTACCTTCTTGGCATGAGGGATTCAACATTGCTTTCTAGGTACTTTTATTTTGTCTTTATGGTCGAAAATCCTGTCTAGATTTACCTTCCCTGGCATGAGGGATTGTTCTCAAGGATTTATTAGATACTTCATTATGGATTTCATCCTGTCTTGTGTAAACAATCTGGAAGTCCCTTCATTGTTAAATCCAGTTTAAAAGTGGCCAAAGTCTGCCTGAAATAAGTTCATCATCTTCTGACTCCTTTGTAAATCCATCCAAATTTCATGCTGTCTTGTGTAAACAGTCTGGGAGTTTCGTGCTTTGTTAAATCCAGTTTGCAAGTGGTCAAAATCTAGTTAAAATAAGCTTCCACTTTTACTTTTTTATGGGCACCATTCCTCCCAAATCTAGTGAGGCATACCCCACTTTGTGTTAATTTTCCCAATTTCTTGGGAATCTCTCAGTAAATCTCTTTATCCTTACTGATTCTGATAGCATCCATTTTTATTCAGTGGGAGGTTGGAAGTCAGTGGTTCAAGCCATTTCTGCTGTGTTTCTTATGGATGTTGCTCTATCATCAGCTGTAAAATTAGACTTCATAGGTCTAGATGCTGAGTGCAAGTTGTGGTTCAGGTGTCAGCTGATAAGGTAGGTCTATTGGTATAGCCTCTTACGAGGAAATTCTGTTTCCTGTTTGGTTTTAAGGGATGATGTAAGTTTTCCCTGTTTAAAGAGGTTGTTTTGTCAGTCTCTTTGTAAATAAGAGTGAACTTGCTTGCAATGCAAGTTGATAAGGTGTTACTCTTGTTCACAAGTCATTCAGTCATGATTATTGGTTCATTTTGGTCAATTTTCCTCCAGTTTGATTTCTCTCTCTCTCTCTCTCTCTCTCTCTCTCTCTCTCTCTCTCTCTCTCTCTCTCTCTCTCTCTCTCTCTCTCTCTCTCATGTGTTCTGTTTCCTTTTCTTTTTCACAATAAGGAAAGCATTTATTGCAAGAGCTTCAAAGTTCTCCAGAGGGAAGATCGTGCTTTGAATAGGCTGTCATAAAATTTTTATGTACGTAACAGTTCCTCTCTGTAATTTCCAAGTTGTTTGTGTAAGTTTCATTGGTGTTTGATGCACCATGTGGTGGATAAATGTCTTATGCTGTCATTTTTGTGGTTGGTTCGTGAATGAACTTGGTTTTCAGTAGTAAATTTTGTTTTATGAAAGACTGAACTTTGGTTAATACTAGTGGCTAACTTAGCACTGACTCTGTGTCTTGAACAGTATATATTTTCTGACTTTTTCCAATCCTTTTTGGTGTCCAAATTCTTGATGGAATAGAAAAAATGTGTTTTTAGTGAGATTACCAAAATGTTTTCCATAATTCGTAACTCTCTGATGCCCATTTCGTTAGTGTGAAAGTTATTCAACGGTGAATTCCAACCAAACTTTCATGAGTTAGGAATAAGAAAGATTCATGTGCATAATTAGACAGTGATGTATATGACAGAAATGTCTGTATTTTTATACATTTAGTCAGGAATTGGTACAAGGAATTGGTACAAGAAATTGGAAGAGTAATTGGCTTATCCTGGTGCAATACTGAAGAGCCAGTAATGAAAGGAGAAGAATTATAGTCGGAGAAAAGTTTTGTACAATCACATGTCAACTTCAGTCTTGGATCTTCATTATAGTGACTAAAATATCGTCCTATAGTTCCGGGATGGTGTAATTCTCCTATTTCTGTCCTTCAAAAACTTGTTCCTTGATTGGTTTGTTAATTTAAATTCTGTGGAGCTCATTCATAAGTCTGCAAGCTCAGAGAAAATGGTTCTTATCTGTGGGGGAGAAGATGAAGATTTTAGGCCTGTGTACTGCAAAAGTATGTGCAGTAGTAAGGATTTACTTGCATTAATAGAATCCATATTTGCTGGTGAATGTGGTTTTAAATAATGTGAGTCGTATCTTTCTTGGAATATACTGGTGTGTCAGAGTAGTTATGTCAAAAATATGTCTTTGAAGGTTTAAAATTATTAAGTATAACCAGAGACTAGAAATGGCCATTTGCACAAAGAAAAACGATTAAAAAAGATGAAATTTTAATATTTTTAAGCCTTTTGATTCACAGAACACGCAGGAAACAACTTTACAATGCACAGACGTTTTAGTTCAATGCAAAGGTCGGCTTGGCGTCCCACAAGGAGAGGTATTTGAATGGTACTTCTGGTATCTAAGGTGAACTTAATACCATTCGTATATCCTTCGGAAACCTATACCTTGATAGGCCTACTTCTGTGCTAATTCGTCAATGCAGGGGAATGTGACAACAGTCCGATCGGACACCTGTTGGCTGGGGTGAAGCTTTAGGGTGTCAGGGTAATACCTTGCATTGATGTCATCCCCTTTTCCGAAGTATTTTGCTCAATGTTAGAAGCACGGTGTGAATTTTTCAACTCTTGGACGTGTGTTTGGTCTTAACTGCTTTCTAGAGAGCTTTTGGTAACCTGGTATAACAAAATGTGCTTGAAATGAGGACTCCTGCCTACAATGGTGACTTGGGACGTTTAAATAAACTGAAAAGTGTCTGATTATTAATGATATATTTCATTCATATTCAAAGTACTTTTTTAATAGAAACTTTTTTCTCTGTGTCATTTTGTAAATTTCCCTTAAATAAATGACCACATTCAACAAGCTTCTGCTTCAAATGTCGGTCGTAATTAGTTGTAACTACACCTAAAGATATTTAACAGCTAAGATAACGTAAAATAGGCCCATGTTGATTTTAAAAACTTGCATTAAATAGGTGAAGATATTCACAAAGAGTATCATGGCCTAGGTATAGTCTTAGTATTGTAATAAATGGCTTTCAAATGTTCCTGCGGATGTAATGATATTCAATACAGTATTACCTCATTCACGTCTGATTGAGCACACATTTAAAAGTGGTTCATATTCAGGTCAAATTAAAGATATATATACTTTAAAAGCACTGAAATGCTTTCCTTATATCAAAAGATTTAATCATAAACACAGGGAAATGTTTGCCGGATACTGAAGGCTGTATTTGGAATATGCCTACGTTCTTTGGTGAATTTTGCATCGCTGTAGTTTGAACGTTATTCTGCTTGTCCAAATCGTCACTCTCAAAGAAGTGTGAAAGACCTGTGGCTAATTCTAGAGCTTTCTAAATATTCTATCTTCATAAATTGGACTTGCAGTCTGGGCCTGTGCATAACATTATAGAAGTTGGGTTATATAACAAGACTAGATTGACCTTTGACATTCTGTAAAAACATCGTATAAAGAGGAAACCTTTTGGTTTATGGTATTTTTACTAAAGGACTCGATTTCGGTCTTGTTCTAAACATGCTTTTCATGTAAAGTAGACCTATTTTTAAACATCATAATGTTAAGTAGGAAGCATTTTGACTGTGTTCTTCAAAGGGATTACGAAACTAAACAGCCAAAAAATGGTCTTAGGTCACTGAAATGAGTTCAAAGCCTTCATTCCATTTGTTACTTGAAGCAGTCTCTTACAAGGCAGATTTGCTCCTAAGTTAGTTACGTAGAACTTGGAAAGACAAGTGACCTCTGTTCAAGTTACACGTGTGACGCAAATTTTCTCGAGTCCTTCGGTGTCCAAGATTATTTCTGGTTTGAACACCTTTACAAATTTCAGCTCAAGTAATAATGGCTTTACAAGTAAGGAAACAAAATGTAAGTAACACTGTCTCAAGTAATAAATCTCTACAGCTTTATGTACTTTTCAATAGACCTATTTCAGTCAAAGTTGAACCAACTGGAAAGTTTCCAGGTGACAGAAAGCTTCCAGTGACTAAACGGTTTTTAAGTACTTAAATCAAACTTTCCACTTAAGGGAAAACGAACATTTTAACCCATTTAAAATTTCTCTGGGACGTTTTGGGACTTGTATATAGGTCCTTTGGTTTACAGGGCTGAATGAAAGGGCTCATTTTTGCCAGCATAATGTGTTTTATGAGGCCAGCCCGTATCTTGGGGGGGACACTAATGTTTTGGTAAAAAAAATTATAAAATTTTTTATAATATTTTTCCATGTATGTTTTTACCTGTATGAGAAATAAAAGAATGTTTGAAGTTCTGTTTTTTATTGGTTTTTCTCCTGAAATGTACATTTTCATTTCATAAAATTTTTTAACGTGTGAAAATTCATCAACCTGCATGATTACGGCATATGTAGAAAGGCATTACAGCATACATGTATAATTACAGCATAGAAAATAGTCTACATAACAGTTGCAAGCTGAAAGACATACAGAAAATGTCCTTTACATATTACAAAATATGATGTTGTAAGCTCATTTTCAAACTGCAATTTAGACACTGAAACCAAATTTGAGGATTACTGTATAACTCGGTTCCATGACACCTTCTCTCATCATTGTGAACTAACTTATCCACAAAAAGCAAGAGAGAAAGTCTTGAAACTGCGTATTATACTATACTCTTGAAACTTTGGTTTTTTACATTACAAATTATGTCTTGGTTACATAAGTACTTGATTGAGAAAACACCTAATTTTCAAAAACATAAGACTTGTGTTTTTTTAACATGCTACCTCAAATATTAAAATCATATGTTTAATTGTATAAACTGCAAAACTGCTTTGAAGCTGAAAATTGCCAATTTTAATAATAAAAAAAAAAAAAAAAAAAATTTGCAAAATTACTCTGCAACTGAAAAATTTGACAATTTTAATAAAAAACTGCAAAATTACTTGGCAACAAAAATTCAAAAATTTTAATGCAACAAAGAAAACTACTAATCTAAATTACTTCTTTTTTTTGATACTGAATAAACTCAAAGTGAAACAATCTTAAAACTATCTCGGCAAAATTGCTCATCGAAAAAAATTTCCAGCAAAATTACTAAACACCATTTTAGCCTAAATTTTTGGTCAAAAAACAAGAACCTTTGTAGTCTCTTCTATGCAAGTTCCTCACAGCCTTAGGCTTCACTGAAACTGTCAAAGATTTGAGAAGAAATTGCTCTTTTGAACTACAAAATGGTGCAAATTTGAAGAGAGTTTAAACCAACACTATCTCTGCCAGCTTCTTAACAAGGTTTGATGTAGATTAAGTTCTCTATGGGGATATTTGCTCCCCAAATGTCTACTTTTACTAATAACGCACTTTTCCCTGGTTTTCTTAAATGGTTCTACTACAGTAACAAACTGGACACTTTACTCGCAAATATTGAAGCCACTTTGAATCTGAATTCCTAAAAATTAAACAATTGAATTATAGCGACAAATGACCTCTTAGATTCTGTGCAGTCGAAAGAACTAGAACTTAAAACCTGTCAACAAAAATGAGCAAAACTGACGAAAAAATTGGACAGTTAAATTTATGACTTGACAAACTGTAATGAAGTTACGTTTTGATGAGGAAAATGGATATTTAAAGTGCAATACTTTCACCATTTGGAATATCCAACAGTAATGACCTACTGGACAGAGTTGGTTTAGGATTATTATTATTATTATTATTATTATTATTATTATTATTATTTTTTTTTTTTTTTTTTTTTTTTTTGTACACTTCTGCCTGACTCCAGGAATTTCTTTTAGACTGAATTTGCCACAAACTTCAAAACTTGAGTGTGTGTTTCAGGCAATTTTATGTACATCAATATACTTTTCAGCAAGTACTGTAGAGATATTTTCTCCATAAAAATAATTTAAAAGTTACAAGCAATTTCTTCTCGACATTCACAAACCAAATAAGGGTATTTGTGCATGTTTTGGCTTTTCACAGATTCTTCACAAAACAAGGAAGCTATCAAGTGGAGTTTACCCCTCATCAATTTTTTTTATTACAAAAAACATGAGCCCCTAACATCAATTCCAGAGGGTTTGAATACGTACATTTTTTTCCGCAACTTTCACCTTTCTGCTACAAGTTCAGTTTGAAGTTTTATAGGTTTGTGGGTCTTATAAAAGAATAGAACAATCCTCTTGCCCATTTCTGCCCAAAAAGCTTACATTTCTGGGCACTCAGGTTACCCCAAGAGTTTTATTAATCAATGAAGCGAAATTTCTTCTGGTTTGTTCTTTATCGAAGACTATATTTGAAGACTTTACTTCTCCAGTGAAAGAGAAATTCAAAAGTTTTGTTTGAAGTAAAAGAATGCAGTAAAAAAGATGAGTCTTGCTCTTCAATGAAGTAAGAAAGATAAGTCTTACTCTTCAACTAAGTAAAAAAGATGAGTCTTGCTCTTCAATGAAGTAAGAAAGATAAGTCTTACTCTTCAACTAAGTAAAAAAGATGAGTCTTGCTCTTCAATGAAGTAAGAAAGATGAGTCTTACTCTTCAACTAAGTAAAAATGATGAGTCTTACTCTTCAATGAAGTACAAAGAGTAGGTCTTGCTCCTCAATGAAGTAAAAAGAGTGCATCTTACTCTTCAGTGATGTAAAAAAAAGATTAAGTTTTACTCTTCAATAAAACGAAAAGATAAAATCAAGTCTTGTTGCCTGACGAGCTAAAAATTTGGGGCAAAGCAGAGTAGAAAAATCTAAGACATCTGGTTAGGAAGACAAAATGGACTGGCCAAAGAGCAAAAACCTGAAAGCAACACACCCTAGGGCCCAGGGGCCTGCTGCAAAGACCCTTATGTTCTGTTGTCTAAGGTCTGTGTAGGGCAAACTGCAAAAGATACCCACTAAACAGTACAGTTCCCCTTTTTTTGACGGCCTAAAAGTCAAACAAGGGGAAAGTATACGATGACAAATACAGAACCTTATGAAAGAGGGAACAAATTGTCAACCAACCAAAACTGGTGGTCTGGGAAGACTTGTATCTTCACAGCAACTTTTTGACCAAGTTTCAACTGTGACAGCTTGGTAAGTCTTTGTGTAGAAAGGTTGAGGAAAAAATAAGGTTTATACTACCTTACATATATACATATGCATGACCAAAGATATTAAAAAAAAGATGGAAAACTGTCATTCAACGCCTTAGTACCTTGGTCAGTATGTATCTATCCTAAAACAGCAAAGAGACTGATATTTCAATACAACACCATCAGTAAAACCCACAAGAAGCAAGAGTCATTTGTGGACAGAAAGGATTAAGTGTTATTGTACAAAAACTGACACAAATATACCACTCAATGTCAAAGCAGTTTCAGGTCCTGTCAGTCAGAAGTTCAAGAGTTATCATACAAAAAAACTAAGACAAACCTGGCAGGTGATGTTAAAATAGTTTCAGGCCCAGTCTGTCAAAAGTTCATGTGCTATCATACAAAAAATAAAAAAAAACTGGGACAAATACATGGTACCATGTCATGTAAAACAGTTTCAGGTCCAGTCTGTTAGAGGCTCCAGTGCACTGTACAAAAAACTGGGACATAAATAGTATGTCATGTCAAACAGTTCTTGGTCCAGCCTGTAAGTTAGTGTTACTGTACGAAAAACTGAGAAAAACATACCAGGTGATGATAACAGTGTTTCAGGTCCAGTCAGTCAGAAATTCAAGTGTTACTGTACAAAAAACTGGAACAAATACGATACCATGTAATGTCAAAACAGTTCCAGGTACAGTCAGTCAGCAGGGGCCTGCTGCAAACACCCTCAAGTTCTATTGTCTAAGGTGTGTAAGGCAAAATGCAAATGAGATCCACTAAACAGTACAGTAACCATTTTTTTGGTGCCCTAAGGGTCAAACAAGGGGAAAGTATGCAATGAAGAACTTGATAAGTCATCGCGTAGAAACGCCAAGGAAAAAGTAAGGTTTATACTACCTTACATATATATATACATAAGCACCTTATGACCAAAGATATAAGAAAAAGATGGAAAACTGTCATTCAGCGACTTAATACCTTGGTCAATATGTATTTATTATAAAACAGCATAGAGGCTGATATTTTAATACAATACGAGAAAAACCCACAAGAAGCAAGAGTCATTTGTGGACAGAAAGGATTTAAGTGTTATTGTACAAAAACTGGGACAAATATACCATATAATGTGAAAACAGTTTCAGGTGCTGTCAGTCAGAAGTTCAAGGACCAGGTAATGTGAAAACAGATTCAGACCCAGCCTGTCTGAGGCTCAAGTGTAATCATACAAAAAAAAAAAAAAAACTGGGACAAATACATGGTACCATGTCATGTCAAACAGTTTCAGGTCCAATCTGCCAAGAGATTCCAGTGTATTGTATAAAAAACTGGGACATAAATAGTATGTCATGTCAAACAGTTCTCTGTCAAGCCTGTAAATTAGTGTTACTGTACGAAAAGCTGAGAAAAATATACCAGGTGATGTTAAAACAGTTCAAGTTCATTGTCAGAAGTTCAAGTTATTGTACAAAAAAACTGGACAAATACTATGTCACGTAATGTCAAAACAGTTCCAAGTATAATCTGTCAGAAGTTAAAATGTTATTGTACACAAAAACTGGTACAAATATATAGTACCATGTCATGTCAAAAAGTTTTAGGTAGTAGTCTGTCAGAAGTTCAAGTGTTATTGTACAAAAAACTGGAACAAATACTATACAATGTAATGTCAAAACAGTTACAGGTACAGTCAGTCAGACGTTCAAGTGTTATTGTACAAAAAACAGGGACAAACACCCCATGTGACGTCAAGACAATTTCAAGTGCAGCCTGTCAGAAAAGTGTTACTGCACAAAAAGTCACAAAAACAAATGTGACATCCTTGGTTACAAGACATCGGCTTCTCCTTCTCCCTCAAATATTATTTATTCACAACTGACAAATGCACAGATATTAAACAACACTTCTAAACACCACATTAACATTTAATCACTTAATATAAATCTCAGACGTTTGTATTTGTTACTTAATACTGAATTTATCACTTGGGCGCTCAGCCAAAACACACACAAACTACCCTTTAACCAACAGAGTGAGGTTTTAGAAACCACAAAAGTACTTTATTGAGAAAAAATGTCAAAATATCAAGTTTTACATAAGCTTCCAATGACTCTACCAGTTTCTTTTAACTTTTCACTATGACCAAGCAAAAGTTTACAACCCTCAATTCACACAAAAAATCTTTTCTTCTCATTTTTGTCTCCTATACCACCTAGATGCATATTTTCTACAACAAAAAAAAAATATACAAGGCTTCAGTGCACCTATATCTGCTGACATTTCTCAAGTTTCAGATTCACAGGGAATTTTGTCAAAGCTGAAAATAATATTACAAAGATGCAAGACCTAGAAGCTTTTAAGAAACCAACTCTAAATTCAATGACATACTAATTCGATGGCTGAGACAAACTATGCTTCAAGGCTAAAAGGAGTCTACTGCCCTAAAACAAAAGACTGCAGTACCTGCAAAAGTACAAAACTGAGAAAAACGGTAGCTACTCCCTTGCCTTACAACTTATTTTGCAGATACTGCAAATGGGACCCCCCTAAATATCTGTGGAAAGAAAGCATTAAAGAATCATTCTGAAACTGCAGTAACCTGTATGTTAGTGTTTCCCGAGCCCAATTGGTGGCATATCTCAGTTTAAAAAATTTGTGCAGTTAGTGCAGTTTTCCATTTTAGGGCTGTACGCACAAAGCCTAGGCTTCAATACTTTCTAGATATCTAACAGCTAAAAGCAATTCTGCATAGTTTTTAATCTAACATTCAATTCAAGATATACAAATAAGTGTGTCTAAAATGGTAGCATAGCAAAACGCAATCACAGAAATGTAGCTGGGAAAATGACTAAACTAATATTAACCTACTACAAATCCTACAAGAATTGAACAACGACATACTCGTTACTGCATTCGAGCAAAAATTATCCCTGAACATACCAAACTACCAATATAAATAGAGTGGACCCCTGCCTAATCACAGTTCCAGATTTGTGGCTCTTGTACTTGCATATTACTTGAGTAAAATTTGCTTATTCACAGTATTTTTCATAGAGAAATATTCACAAATTATTGTATTTTCATATTTTCAGGACTAAATGCACTCTGTGATAAAACTATTAAAATATTCAGGTATAAGGATTTGTAGAGGGTTTTTTGGTATTTTGAACTATCAAAATAGGGAGTTATAAGCACTTTTAGAGGGGTTTTATGTATTTGCAGACTCTAGCTATTCGTGGGGGGCATTGGTATGCAACCCCCTTGAATACCAGGGGTCGACTGTATACCTGATACTGAGCTGATGAGAATTATAGGTAAATAAACTGTGTGCTCTGAAACATGGCTGCAGGAAACTTGTCCCAAGTTTTCGTAGTGAAAGGAATGAAGATTATAATCCACATGCGCCCAAGTACATCTCTCCAACATTTCTGTTAATGGGACCATTATTTTTACTTCATCTCCTACCATTAACGAATGTCAATATTTCTGAATGACCCTTAAAAAATAATATTCTAGCACATAGAAAAATGTGGTCTATAAAAATGCAGTTGCAACTTGTAGCTCAGACTACTTTCTGGACAGTTTCTTGTAAATTGCAAGTATGAGAATGGTGTCCGACTTGGCTGGTTCATGCTCACAGGTTGTAGAGGCTTCCTGAAGATATGAGCAAGACATTAATGACATAGGGTGACAGTGAGATATTAAACTTAAGGGGTATGTTGAGATCTAAGATTGTTACAACCAGGCCCCAAGCGTCCCATGCCTAAGCCCCTGTTAAAACAGGGTCACAGGCTGAACAGTGACTGTCTGTAATCTTTCATTAAGGATATCTGGATAAAAATCTGTTTGGAAACAGCTACAGTAAATGTTTTAAAATTTAAATCAGTTTACAATGCAAAAATCACTTTACAAAAAAATGTGGTCAAGTTTCAATAAGCAAAATATAATAAATAGTTCTGTAGCTTTGTTTTCATTATTACTATTATACTGCTACTTGGGCATGGCTGTAACATTTATACAAGCATTTCAACATTTTCACATAATCTGGTAAAGTTTCCTACCACCAACACTGTCCTACCAATCTCTATTTGTCTTCAATGTTCAAAGTACTTCTCTAGTATGCTCAACTTTTCTCAGAAAAATAGCTATTTACCAATCTTTAGCAAATTTAAGGTACATATTGAAAACCAAACCATTTTACACAATACATTAGAACTGACCCATAATTACAGGAAAGCACTAGAAAATTATACTGCTTTTGTTTTATAGAACTTCAAAATTTCATAATGCTGTACCAAGATCTTTTCTCTAAGTTTTGAATACCAAAAAGAGAGACTTTCCTAGTTTATTTAATAACTGTAAATAAAGTTATTTTATCAAAATCAAAATAGCTTAATAATATTCTAAGACTTTTGGCATTGATATACAATTCAGAAGATAGATTGCTGTTTATATGGAACAAGCCAACAGGGCCCACTCACTTTAAATTCAAGCTTCAAAAGAATGTAGTGCTTATTTAAAAGAAGTTACAGAAGATAATATGATATGAGCTTCAAATTTCACTGTTACCTCACTATCTTCATTCTGTCCCAGGCCAAGGTCCAAAACTTTAAACTGCATCAAAGTTTCTGTGAAAACATACCTCTCAATCTATAGTTTTGGCTCCAACTGAATGGCAATTTCTATCCTGCCCAAATTGAACATTTCTTCACGGATGCATTATCTATGTTTGTCAAACTGCTTCATTTGCAGAACCATTGCCAGACTTCTTTGCGTCATCATCTTCAAAGTTGTGTCATTCCATTCCAGAAGTTGCATACTGTGGACACCCTGAAATGATGAGAGACAAGTTAATTAAATTGTGGAAAATAAAGGTCTTTTGGTTACATGGTAACAAAGTAAGGATACAATTAGCCACGACCTAGCCTAAATTATTCTATAGAGAGGCTTCTGTTACAAAAAGGGGCACAGATGGGGTCTGTAGGACTTTATGGAAATATATATTTCTATAATTCCTTTCAATCTCGACAGCAGCAACTGTTTTACATTTAAATTAAAAAGTTTGGTCTTCAATGTAAATTTTATTACAAACTAACAAGCTTTATAATGCAAGTAAATTATTATTATTATTATATTATTATTATTATTCCATCAAGACTTGCTGAGAACAGGAAAAGGTACCATCATATAGAACCAACTTCTTAAGAGAAGAGCGAATATCATAAAAATGAAGTACCTGGGACTGTCTATAACCTTACTAAGAGTTTAAAAAATGTCCCAAAATCAGAAAGGCTACTATGGCAAACTGGCTAAAATCAAAATATATTAACTTCATAAAGACTTCATTTAGAACAAACTTTCAAAGCTTGTTAATGAACTCCAAGAAAATGATAAAGACTGACTTGCATATGTACTATGAGGGGTATATCAGATATATTTCAAGAGATCAAAAGTGACTACTTAATGAAAATCAAGAACCACAGTATTTTTTGCTATACACCCAATAATTTAAGACAGATTCAAATGGTTGTAGTGGTGAAACTTTTCTGAATTCCTGAGCTATTGTAGACTACAAAAAATTGCTGAACTTTCTAACAACCAAGGACCATAAATTAATGAGCGTGATCTCCAACTGCTTAAATTCTTATCAGGTCCTACCACCAGTAATTTCAGGCCCTACACCTGTACCTTTAAAACCTCTTAAGAAATCTATTGAATTTATAGTTAACTTCAACAGCATTTCTTTGAAAACTAATTTTACAAATAATAAAAATCCTGAGTGAGGACAGTGCCAAGTAGGGAGTTTTCACTTACTTCCTATGTGATCACAGCTGAGATGTTCCCTGGCATATCTTTATGTTTTCGTTACCTTTTCAGCAGTTGTCATTTTGGCGAGTGTCTTCTCCCAATAATTTTTTCGTAAGTCTTCTGCCTACATCGCAAGACGTACCTCTATTCAGCGATGTTTTCCCGTTTTGCTCACAAGGTTCTGTAGTAGAAGCCTGCAAAGGTCAATTCTCTATGAACAGAGTATTACTGTACTCACATAAATATGAAATGATAGAGCCTAAATCTTCCAGTAATGAGCTGATCAAGATAGTTTTCCTACATATCTCCTTACCTCAAGCACTGAAGTATGCTCAACTTTTCTCAGAAAAATAGCCATTTACAAATCTTAATAAGCAAATTTAAGGTACTTACTGAAAACCAAACCATTTTACACAATACATTAGAACTGACCCATAGTTAGAGGAAAATACTAGAATATTAAACTGGTTTTGTTTTAAAGAACTTCAAAATTTCATAATGCTGTACCAAGATCTTTTCTGTAAGTTATGAAGGTACCAAAAAGAAGGACTTTCCAAGTTTATTTGATTATATTGTAAGTAAAGTTATATTATCAAAATGAAATTAACTTAATATTCTAAGACTCTTGGCATTGATATAATTCAGTAGATAGATCCCTGCTTATATGGAACAAGCCAACAGGGCCCACTGACTTCATATTCAAGCTTCAAAAGAACATCGTGCCTATTTAAAAGAAGTGACAAGATATTAGGAAACATGAGCTTCAAATTTCACTGTTATCTCACTATCTTCATTCTGTCCGAAGCCAAACTCCAAAACTTTAAACTGCATCAAAGTTTCTGTGAAAACATACCTCTCAATCTATAGTTTTGGCTCCAACTGAATGGCAATTTCTATCGTGACCAAATCGAACATTTCTTCAAGGATGCATTATCAATGTTCGTCAAACTGCTTCATTTGCAGAACCATTGCCAGACTTCTTTGTGTCATCTTCTTCAAAGTTGTGTCATTCCATTCCAGAAGTTGCATGCTGTGGACACCCTGAAATGGTGAGAGAAGTTAATTAAATTGTGGAAAATCAAGGCCTTTTGGTTACATGGTAACAAAGTAGGGACACAATTAGTTATGACCTAGCCTTAAGTATTCTATAGACAGGCTTCTGTTACAAAAAGGGGCACAGATGGGGTCTGTAGGACTTTACGAAAGTTATATTTCTATAATTCTTCTCAATCTCGACAACAGCAACTGTTTTACATTTCGGAAGTTTGGTCTTCAATGTAAGTTTTATTACAAACTAACAGAGGCTTTATAAGACAAATAAATTATTACTATCATTGTCATAACTCCATCTAGACTTCCATCTAAAACCAAACCCTTCAAGAGAAGAGCGAATACCATTAAAACAAAGTGCCTGGGACTCTCTATAACCTTACTAAGAGTTTAAAAAATGTCCCAAAACCTGGGAGAATGTAAATGAGAGAGAAATTCTGGATTAAGGATAAAAATGACTCGTTTATTACTCTGTTTATAATGTGGACAACGAAAAGTTCTCCTTGCTGTCATTTTTCTAATGTAATGAATGGCAAACTGGCCAAAATCAAAATATATTAACTTCATAAAGACTTCATTGAGAACATTCTATCAAAGCTTGTTACTAAATTTCAAGAAAATGGAAATGACTGGCTTGCATATAAACTGAGGGGAATATCAGATATATTTCAGGAGATCATAAGTGACTATTTACTGAAAATCAAGTATTTTTTGCTGTACAACCAATAATTTAAGATAGATTCAAATGGCTGTAGTGGTGAAATTTTTCTGAATTCCTGAACTATTGTATACTACAAAAATTGCTGAAATTAACAACCAAGGACCATAAATTAATGAGTGTGATCTCCAACTGCGTAAATTCGAACACCTGAAATAAATTCTGGTCAGGTCCTAGCACCAGCAATTTGAGGCCCTATAACTGTACCTTTAAAACCTCTTAAGAAATCTATTGAATTTATAGTTAACTTCAATGGCATTTCTTTGAAAACTAACTTTACAAACAATAAAAATCCTGAGTGAGGACAGCACCAAGTAAGGAGTTTCCACTTACTTCGTATGTGATCACAGCTGAGGTGTTCCCTGGCATATCTTTCTTTTCGTTACTTTTCCAGCAGTCGTAGTGTCTTCTCCCAAAATTTTTTCATCATTCTTCTGCCTACTTCGCAAGACGTACCTCTATTCGGCGATGTTTTCCCCGGTTTGCTCACAACGTTCTGTAATAGGAACCTGCAAAGGTCAGTTCTCTATGAACAGAGGATAACTAACATAAATATGAAATGATATAGCCTAAACTTTCCGTTAATGAGCCGATCAAGATAGTTTTCCTACATATCTCCTGACCTCAAGCACTGTAGTATAGAAAGTGAGACACCAGGGTAAAAAATACCAATTCAAACTTTATCACAGAATTCACTTATAAAATGGCAGCTGACTTTCTTTCTTTCTTTAAATCTTCAGCTGAAAACCCTTATGGATAGAGTCACAGCTTATGATAAACCCAAGGGGGCTCCAAAGGGAGAGAGAGAGAGAGAGAGAGAGAGAGAGAGAGAGAGAGAGAGAGAGAGAGAGAGAGAGAGAGAGAGAGAGAGAGAGAATATAGAATTTAGGCCAAAGGCCAAGCGCTGGGACCTATGCGGTCATTCACCACCGATACAGAAATTGACAGTTAGAAGGCTTGAAAGGTGTAACAGGAGGAAAAACTCAAAGCAGTTGCACTAAGAAACAATTGTTAGGAGGTTGGAAAGTAAGATGGAAGAGAGATTATGAACGGAGGTACAGTAACAGGAATGAAAGGGGTTGCAGCTAGGGGCCGAAGAGACACTACAAAGAACCTTGAGTAATGCCTACCGTGCACCTCAAAAACTACACCGACGGCACTAGCCCCCTATGGGGAAAAAGGTCACAAGTCATAGGAAAAGGAGGTAAAAAAATAAATCTGAGAGAACAGAAAATCAAACCAAACACCAGAATTCAGAGACATCAATCAACTGAGAGCAGGAATGAATTTTCTCCTCAATCATTTGCAAACCAGCTGCAGATTCCACAACTGCATTGGGCAAATTAATCCACATTCTAGCTAATGGCCATGATAAAACTCCTGGCAAACTAGTGAATGTTAATTATATGATAAAAATGGTAACCTGGAAAGTCATTTATGCGCTCGGCTCAATTCTGCAAATTCAACGAATACCAACTCCTCTTACAACACAGCATTTTACGCAAGAGACCTTTTAAATGGCGCTATACCAGATGATGTCACATTTACTGGAAAGCTTAATCAATTTTGGCCTTAATACAGTTGCTGTAATGCAGTATCCTATGCAAAAACTTGTTACTTTGATAGTTAGCTATGTTAGCTTGGAAACAAATTGGGTTCTTATTAATCCTTAAACGCCGAGCCTCTATTTACAAAAGTGTCTGTCGTATGCCGGCGGCGTTCGGGAGCTAGCGCCGAAGCGGAAAAAAAGTTTTTTTTCAAAAACTCACACCACGCTTAGTTTTTAAGATTAAGAGTTCATTTTTGGCTCCTTTTTTTGTCATTGCCTGA
Source organism: Macrobrachium rosenbergii (assembly GCA_039081455.1). Classification (NCBI taxonomy): domain Eukaryota; kingdom Metazoa; phylum Arthropoda; class Malacostraca; order Decapoda; family Palaemonidae; genus Macrobrachium; species Macrobrachium rosenbergii. Next base: position 76,723 of record JANJGK010003460.1, read on the forward strand.
AGTTTAGTATGCAAACATCAGAAATGAAAAAAAAAATCATCATATATAAATATTGAAATATATGACAGTGAAAAAAAATTTCATATATAATGTATACACATCACGCTGTGAGCAAAACGGTTAAAGCTAACGGAGTTATTTTTTTTCTTTGTATTGTACACTAAATTGCGATGATTTTGGTATATAACAAATTGTAAAACGATCAAAGCAACACAGAGAAAATATTATCACAAAATGATGCATGAATTCATAACGCGTGGACATAAAAAAAGTTTTTTTAAGAATTCACCATAAATCGAAATATTGCACTAGAGACTTACCGTTTGTTGCAAAATGAATGTAATTGATTGAATATTACTAGACTGTATGTGTTTTACCTTACAATTGCAGTTTTGACCATTTCGGTCGGGTTAAAGTTGACCGAAGGTCGAATTTTTTCTATTTATCGTGATTTATACGAAAATATTTCAAAACTGATAAAAGCTACAACCATGAGTTATTTTTTGTTGTATTCTACATGAAATAGCGCATATTTTCATATATAAAACTTTATGTCACGACTAATATAAAACGGTGCAAACATTACGACAAAGTGACGAAAGAATTTCTGAGATGTTTGGCAGAGTTGCCGCGCGCGGACGTAAGGAAAAATTTTTCAAAAATTCACCATAAATCGAAATATTGTGCTAGACACTTCCAATTTGTTGCAAAATGAAGGTAAATGATTGAATATTACAAGAATGTAAGAGTTTTAGCTTACAATTGCATTTTTCGACCATTTCGGTCGAGTCAAAGTTGACCGAAGGTTGAAATTTTGGCACTTATCGTGATTTATATGAAAATATTTCCAAACTGACAAAAGCTACAACCACGAGTTATTTTTGGTTGTATTCTACATGAAATTGCGCACATTTTCATATATAAAACTTTATGTAACGACTAATATAAAACGTTGCAAACATTACGACAAAGTGACAAAAGAATTTCCGAGATGTTCGGCAGAGCTACTGCGCGCGGACGTAAGGAAAAAGTTTTTTTCAAAAATTCACCATAAATCGAAACATTGTGCTAGAGACTTCAAAATTTGTTGCAAAATGAAGGTAAATGATTGAATGTTACTAGAATGTAAGAGTTTTAGCTTACAATTGCGTTTTTCGACCATTTCGGTCGAGTTAAAGTTGACCGAAGGTTGAAATTTTGGCACTTATCGTGATTTATATGAAAATACTGTATTTCAAAACTGATAAAAGCTACAACCATGGGTTGTTTTTTGTTGTATTTTAAATGAAATTGCGCACATTTTCATTTATAAAACTTTATGTAACGGCTAATATAAAACGGTGCAAAAATTAGGCCAAAATGACGAAAGAATTTCTGACATTTTAGGCCAAGTTACCGCACGGACGTAAGGAAAAAGTTTTTTTCAAAAATTTACCATAAATCGAAATATTGTGCTAGAGACTTCAAAATTTGTTGCAAAATGAAGGTAACTGATTGAATATTACTAGAATGTATGAGTTTTAACTTACAATTGCGTTTTTCGACCATTTCGGTCACGTCAAAGTTGACCGAAGGTTGAAATTTTTTTGTAGTCAACGTACGGTACATCCACTCGTCACCTGACAGACAATTTTAGTCGACTTATGATACGTCCAGTTGGCGTTTAAGGGTTAACTGTACAAAAAGGTTACTGTATTAATGCCTGCCTAATGAATAAAATTTTAAGACCCGTAAACCATAAGTTCAACACCAATTTGGATTAATCAAATATTCAGCTCTGCATTCTTTTGACAGGAAACCATTTGTCTGAAATACTGAAAACTAAATAACAAATGGTTTCAGCTTCATCCATGAAAGCTTGGGGGATTCTTGCAAAAGATCAGGGTTTGTTATCATGATAAAGTCTTTGATTTTGCTAAGAACTTTACTAGTGAATAAGAATTAATGGTATTGGTTTTAACCATTTATATTTTCTGTTACACTGGATATAAACTATATGTTTATTTAGTATTAACTAGGTAAAATAAAAGAGATGTCTCTTACCATTTAGCAGTGACTGGCCGCATAATGTATAAAATTTGAGCTTCCAGCTGCTTTGTCCAGATGTGACACCCATAAACCTGAAAGACAAGGTGTATTAGTAAGGTGTAGTTGAATCAAATCTACACCCTAGCACACGGATTATGGAATAGAATGAGGAATATAAATTTAAGCATTGAAGGTCACTCCATAATGAAAGAGAGAGTAAAACCATAAACTCAGGAAGAAGTGTCATTAAAACATAACTGAGCTATGGTAATATATGTTATTTCCCAGATACGATACACAGAACGACATTCTTTTTATACAATTAGTCTCAGCCAAATTGATAGCAACATTCATAAAGAACTAACAACAATTTTAATGCTTAGAACTTGCTATAACAGCCCTTGTACAGTGCTACCTGTCAAAATATATACCTCCAGGTACTAATCTAGATCCTGTTGCCTAACTGTCTACAAGATAACCAAATGTGCAGATGTTAAATGCAGCCAAGTGCTGGACACAATTAACTAATGGACACTTTTGGAATCTGGCTTTCTGATAAGTAACACTGACTATATTATGACCTGCACTTGAATATTTTCTACATACCTTACACTTTAACAGCAATACCATATTGTTCCTAACCTAACTACCCTGTATTTTACATTCACATTCAATTTAAGACTTGTTTAAATATGTACCATATCTTAAATGGTGGCATAGCAAAAAAATTATGATAATGTCGCTTATTGAGTTGATGTGTTACTGAATGTTGCTGTATCAAGTGTACACTGTTAAATCTGACACTTGTGGAAAGCACAGCAGGAGGCTTCACTACTGTGTACAGTAAACTAACAAGCTTAACTATTTCCTTCTTGGGTTCCATACTTATAGGCTATATAATACAAACTACTGTATATATAAAACGAGAAACAACAGCTTTTAATGTCAATAAACTTCTACTTGCATTTTTTACTAAACGTACTGTTTTGCACTCGTACTGACACTTTATTCATTGATTGGTTAATGAACGTATCTCAAGATTATCAAACCACATAATAAAAACTTTCAAAATTATTCATAAACCTACCAATTTCAATGGCCGACTCCAGTCCAATCACGAAGGCTGGATAACATCGTACCACGACATCAACTGACCTTTCTGGACGTGAAAGTGGGAGTCCGATCACTTCACTAAAAAGTAGTTTCTATCCAAACTGTGGCGAAATGGCCGCAATTCTTCAAGCGACGCCTGGACAGTGAACCTGAAAATGAAAATACATAAATTACTTATTCACACAAGAGTTGATACAAATAATATATATACAAAAAAAGTCTTAAACTGCAAGGTCTGGTCAACTGACTTACGGTTACTATGACAGGATTCAAAACTGCAAGGAAATTATGCTTTATAATTCCTCTAAGGAAATGATAACAACTCACTGCAATTTGTTAAATTGTGATAAAAACTTTATCATTATTTACCTCTTAGTTCAAAGCTAAAACAATCATTACTGCTGTATCCTTCCATACAAAAAACACCTTTACCTTAGCACTTTAAATAACCATAATAATGCCCAATGCAACTAACAATAATTAGCCCTTTATGGTAATTTCTACATTATGCTAACACCCTACAATCTTGTCTAATGGCCTACAATTTTGTCTAAGACTTTAACAGCCATTTGTCAGTTAAAACAGCAAAATGATCTTAAACCTTAGGCTATTGATGCCTATTAGCCAATATACTAACCTCAGAAGTCCCCTAAGTACTAAACTTTGCCTATTAGGCTATAATTATTCATGTAAAACAACCTTCTACAATATATGGATGCATATTTTAAAGCAGTTTTGAGTATATTTACATAAATATAATTAAAGAGGTATGTATATATCAGTCATTTAGGTCATGATTAAATACGCCTTGTTTGTCCTTAACCGTCAACACCAAAAGCTAATATTAACCTCCACTAAAAACTGCACACGAGAATTAATTAACAGTGACATAACTACTATTATAATTTGAATTAAGCATTATGGTACTATATTTTAGTCAAATATATACCCTTGAGTCACTCAAATCATCAATTAAAGTATTTTTATATACATTTAAATAAGACTTGTTTGCCCTTAACCGTGAACCCTGAAAGCTAATATGATTAACTTCCACCAAAACCCATTTTTAAATGTTAATTTTAGGGATGTAACTATAACTTAACTCGAATCAAAAGTTTGAGAAGCGTCACTTAGTCATAAATATAGCCCTGAGTCACTCAACTCATTAATTAAAGTTTATTGTATATTTCGATGTCACTGACATCCGCCATTGTCCTTCGACTGCGAATCCAAAAACCTAATATGATTACCACTATAATGCCTCCTGGGCGTTAATTACATACCTGACGTAATTACTGCCGTTATTACCAGTGTAATTAGAATCAAATTACACCATCGAGTCACTTCATAATAGTAACTAACGTCGGTTTGACGCTTAAATATGCCAAGGGTGGTAGAGACGGCCACATGGCCGACCTGCATGGGTTCCTCGTCTCTTCAAACTTGATGCCTTCAGTCCTCATATATCTTAAATACGGCATTTTAATACCATTTTCTACGTACTTATTTAATCCAGCCGTCTTTATACACAATTAAGTATATACGTATCTTACTTTTACGGGGATATAACTGCAAATGGAGTAAGAAATTGTTCAGAAGGTCTTCTCACAACAAGATCACAACAGAGAGAGAGAGACTGTGAGCGATAACGAGCCTAAAATAAATACGCAAAAAAATATATTATATCGTAAAATCATTAATGGAATATAATCAAATTGTTTCCAATGAAACCTTCAATTTATTAAATATCTCATTAAAAATTCATACTCAATGTCATATTCATCGTATATTTAAAATTCATGTGCTTCCAAAAATGAATGACATCGTAACATAAAGATTGAATATAATCGAGTTATTTTCAATGCAAACTTTCATTTAACTGATATAATATTTAATATTCATATTCCAAGTCATATTTATGGTACATTATAAAATCTATCTTTCGTAATAGTTTAGGCTCGTCGTATTTAGGAATTTCACGGGGTCTGCGCCGCTATGGACATCTGTTGGGGAATTAAATAACTAAAATAATAAAAAAATAAATAAAAAATAGAACATATTAGGTAACTGGCAACTTTATTAGTTTACGGAAACATTCAATCTTCGATTTTACGTTATATAACAACGAATTTCAACGATTTAATATACGGACATAGACTAATGAATCTTTCTTGTTTACTTTGGCCCTCAAGATGATTGTTTAATCTAGCTAAAATTACCAAATTAATAATTTTAAAAACATTGCTAAGCAACTGTCAAACTTAAGGCTTTGTTTAGCATATAACTATCGTCTAAGCTTTAAATATTTTGATACATAAATATCTATATTTATTCATGTCCTGATATATAGGAAAAAGACTACAATGGTATATTGATTCATATTAAAAAATCACCAACAATGACGTATTTTGATCAAAACGGAGAAATCTAAAAGGTGTTTTCCTAATGAATGTCTGGTAAAACAAACAGTCAGATGAACTTTCAAACTTGACGCAGATTTTGAAGTAAAACACGAAGTAGTATTCTATAACTCAATAAACAGACAATGTACGGACATTTACTGAATTAAATATAGTATTCATAAGTGTCAAGCAATGATAAAGCCAACTTTATTCTCAAATTAGATATTTTTAGGCAAATTTTCTTAAGTCGTCTTCTAAAATATTATCAGGATATCATTTGCAGGGAAACGGAACTAAAATAAATTAATTCTTCAGGTATTATAAAATGTATTCAGTTTAGGCTAAATCGACATGAAATGTGTATGAAATCATATCTTAATGTAAATATATGAGGCAGGGCCACATTATTTAATAGGTTTATGTGAAATAATGGTATTTCTTGTAGCTGGCAATATCTAGTAATTATGTAGAATATTATCTCTGATTTAAAGAGCGCTTCATCAAATTAAACTCTATTCAATTAATTATTTGAATTATTACATAAATCATAACTCATTGCTATGAAGGCTACTTAATTGAAGTTATAGGAATTACCTAGATAATTAATATATAAAATAACTAATAGCAACTAATGCAACTCACGTAACTCGCATGCCTTTAATATATAACCAGTTAAAGCTAAACCTTTTCAATCTGAGCCAAATTAAATCTAAAACAGACCAAAGTTTCTATATTAAAATTCAAAAAAAGTTATGATTATATAATTTGAAGGATTTCCTCTCATCGTCGTATTTTTGTTTTACGCTTCGACCCCTTCTCGAAATTCGTCTGCCCTGTGCCTCGTCTGGTGGGCATTCTCGAAAAAGGACTATTGTCTTGGGCATTAAAAATTCGATATTATGCTTCACGTTTTTATTGTCGAAAGACATTTATATAAAATATGACATTTAACACTAGTCTGCAGCAAATACTGTCGTTTTTATTGAAAAATAAAACAAAATCTGAGGCTTTCTGCTCCAAGTGTTTTGGTAACTCGAACAAAGCAAACGAATTTGCTGGTGATGAACACGAAAATTTAAGAAAGATAGGAAATATTTAAACAATGTGATATGAGGAATAGATTTCAAAAACATTCTTGTTTCTTTTGGTCCTGAAAATTATTGTTTAATCTCGCTAAAATTGCCAAATAAATTAATTTTAAAACATTGCTAAGCAACTCTTAAACTTAAGGCTTCGTACAGCATATAACTATTGTCTAATCTTGAATATTTTGATTTATAAATATCTATATTTATTCATGTAATGATATATAAGAATACGACTACAATGATATATTGATTTATATTAAAAAATCACCACTAACGGCGTATTTTGATCAAAACTGAGAAATCTAAAAGGTGTTTTCATATGAACGTCTGGTGAAATAAACAGCAAAACGAACTTTGAAATTTGACACAGATTTTAAATTAAAACACAATGTATTATTCTATCACTGTATATACAGACAATGCACTGACATTTATTGAATTAATGAATTATTTATAGGTATTAAACAACGATAAAGCTAATTTTGATTATGCATTTTTAGGCAAATTTTCTTAGTCATCTTGTAAAATATTATCATGACATCATTTGCAGGGAAACTGGGCTAAAATTAAGTGAATTCGTCAGATATAATAAAATGTGTTCAGTTTAGACTGAATCGATATTAAATGTGCATTAAATCATATCTTTATGTAAATAAATGAGCCAGGGCCACATTATTTAAAAGATTTATGTGACACAATGCTATTACTAGTAGCTGGCAATACCTAGTAATTATGTAGAATATTATCTCTGATTTAAAGAGTGCTTCATCAAATTAAATGCTGTTCAATAATTATTTGAACTATTACATAAATCATAATTCACTGGCTATAAAGGCTACTTAGTTAAAGTTACGGGGATTAGCTAGATAATTATGTATAAAATAACTGACAGCAACTGATGCAATTCACGTAACTCGAACGCCTTTAATATATTATAAGTTAAAGCTAAACCTTTTCAGTCTAACCCTCAATAAATCTAAAACACACCAAAGTTTCTATATTAAAATTAAAAAAAGTTATGATTTATCATTTGAAGGATTTCATCTCTTCGGCATATTTTTATTTGACGCTTCTTCGACCCCTTCTCAAAATTCGTCTGCGCTGTGCCTCGTCTGCCGGGCATTCTCAAACAAGGACTATTGTCTTGGGCATTTAAAAATCGATAATACACTTCACCTTTTTATTGTCGAAAGATATTTATATAAAATATGATATTTAATAATAGTTTGTGGAAAAAAATGTTGTTTTATTGAAAAACAAAACGATTTTCAAGGCTTTCTGCTCAGAGTGTTTTGGTCACTCTAAAAATCAGACGATTTTGTTGAAAAGCACTAAGAAGTAAAAAATAATTTTTTGAGACACACCAGGATTTTATTACAATTAATCATGTCTACAAAAATAAAAGCCTGGGCTCCAAACATGGAAGGAAATGCTAAAAAAAAAAAAAAAAAAAAAAAAAATTATATATATATATATAAATATATATATATATATATATATATATATATATATATATAAATTTTTTCTTTTCTTGTGGAATTTCCTTCTATGTTTGGGCCCACGCCATTATTTTTGTAGACATGGTTAACATTCTTTTAGCTTTTATTTTATGCTTTTTAGTTTTGACAGAAATTGTAACCGATTTATGATTGTAGTTAACGAAATTGATGTCCGTTTATGGGGGAGGGGAGGGAAGGGGGAAGAGAGGGAGGAGAGGGGGGGAGTAGGAAGTGAGGGGAAGGGTAAGTGGGAGGGGAGGGGAGGGGAAGGGAGAGGGATGGAAGAGGGAGGGGAAGGTGAGGGGAAGGGGAAGGTGAGGGGAAGGGGGAAGGGGAGGAGAGGAAGGGAGAGGGGATGGAAGAGGGAGGGGAAGGTGGAGGGGAAGGGGAAGGGGAGGGGAGGAAGGGGAAGGGGAGATGAGGGGAGGAGGAAGGAGAGGGGGACGAGGTAGGGGAGTGGGAAGGTGGAGGGGAGGAAAATGGGAAGGGGATGGAGGGGAATGGGGTGGAGGAGGAAGGGGTAGGGGAGGGGAAGAGGAAGGGAGGAGAAGGTGGCAGGGCAGGGTAAGGGATGTGGGGAGGGGTGGGAGATGGAAGAGGGAAGGGGAGGGGAGGAGGAAAAGCTAAATTAACACTTGATCGTGTGCTCCAGAAGGGGGGGAGGGTGAGGGTAGGGGATGAGGAGGGAAGGGGAAGGTGGCAGTGGGAGGGGGAAGGCATGGGAAGAGGGATGAGGCAGGGGAGGGTAGGGGGAAGGGGAAGGAAGGAAGAGGGTAGGGAGGACATTGCTAAATTAACATTTGATCGTGTGCTCCGGAAGGGGGAGGGGAAGTGGAGGAGGGGAGGAAGGGGGAAGGAAGATAGGGGAGGGGATGGTGGAGAGGGAAATGAGGAGGGAGATGGAAGAGGGAGGGGGAGGAGGAGGAGGAGGAAGAGGAGGAGACGGCAAAATTAACACCTTGATCGTATGCTCCGGAAGGGGGGGAGGGGAAGTGGGAGGGGAGGGGAAGGGGTAGGGGAGGGGATGGAAGAGGGAAGGGGAGGAGGCAAATTAAAGCTTGATTGTGTGCTCCGGAAGGGGGAGGGAAAGTGGGAGGGGAGGAGGAAGGGGGAGGGGATGGAAGAGGAAAGGGGAGGACACAACTAATCAACACTTGATCGTTCGAAAGAGGGAGGGGGTGGAGGAGGAAGGGGAGGACACAACTAAACACTATATTCTATACTCGAGAAGGGGAGGGGATGGGGAAGGGAGGAAAGGAGGTGGGAGATGGGAGAGAGAAGGGGAGGGGAAGACAGCTAAATTAACACCTGATGTGTGCTTTTGAAGGGAAGGGGAAGGGGAAGGGGAAGGGGAAGGGAAGGGAGGGGAAGGGAGGGAAGGGTGGGGGAAGGGGATGAAGAAGTAAGGGGGAGGGGATGGAAAAGGGAAGGGAGAGGGGAAGGGGAGGACACAGCTAAATTAACACTTGATCGTGTGCTTCGGAGGGGGGAGGGGGATGGAAGAGGGGAGGGGAGGACACATCTAAAGTACCGCTTGATCGTATGCTCCAGAAGGGGGAGGGGGAAGGGAGAGGGGAAGGGGAGGACACAGCTAATTAACACTTGATCGTATGGAAGGGGAGGGAAGGGGAGGGGGATGGAAGAGAGAAGGGGAAGGGGAGGACACATCCAAAGTAACGTTTGATCGTATGCTCCAGAAGTGGGAGGGGGAGGGGAAAAGGGAGGGGGATGGAAGAAGGGGAAGGGGAGGGGGAGGGGAGGGGAAGAGGGAGGGAGATGGGAAGAGTGAAGGGTAAGGGAGGGGAAGGGGGAGCGGGAGGGAAAAGGGAAGACATCTAAATTAACACTTGATTGTATGCTACGGAAGGGGAGGGAGGAGGGGGATGGAGGAAGGGAGAAGGGAAGGGGAGGGAAGAGGGAAGAAGAGGGAAGGGGGAGGGGGAAGGACACAGCTAAATTAACACTCGACCGTGTGCTCCGGGAGGGGGAGGGGGAGGGGGAGGGAAGAGGAACGAAGGAACACATCCACAAATGAAGTTACAAGACTTGAGGACAAACAGACACACAGACAGAGACACAGACAGACAGACAGACACAGAAACCAACTTAAATGAAACCAAGTAAAAACAAAACTATAACAAAAATTCACATAAATTTACAATTAATAAATAAAAGTATATATTATGGTATATTTTCAGGTCAAAAGCTTCGTATTATCATAGGTCTATATGTCATATCTAGAAAAGTCTGTCTGTTTGTCTGTCATTTGTCTGCATAACGTGTGTCTGTTCACGCTCTCAGTCACATATATTTATTCCTACGCAATAACTT